>JAECUM010020647.1:0-51824 GCA_016617855.1 Megalonaias nervosa | reverse complement strand
TCTTTTTCCTGCTCGACGACAAGTGATTGTCGTTTGTCACCCTGATTAGATAAAAGCGAATGAGTATTTAAAAGAGGATCACTGTGATCAATACCTTTTGATTGATCCAAATTAGAAGTGAAAGTGATCTCATCAAAAGCCTGACCAATACATATGTCAGCTAAAGGAATATTCTCCTTATCAAAATCATTCTCAAGAGCTTTCTTTGATATAGCTCTGGTAACTGAACAACCTGGGTATAACTCAGGGTATTCTTTTTCAATAGAATCAACTTTCTGATCGAAACAAGGCGTGTCAGTTACAAGCGGATTAACCACAACCTTGTCTCCAGCTAGGTCGTTGCCTAGCAACAAATGAATGATGACAAATTTACAGAATGGAGAGGAACATTAACAAACCCGCACTCTACTCTCTGAATGAGAACACTCTCATTAGAACAGGACTTCTCAGGAAAAGCAAAGTACCTGACAATAAAAGACTCTGAGAAGCTCCTGTATCCCTTAAAATTTTAATAGGGACAGGATTGGCCAAATCACCCAAGAGTGATATAGAACCCTTCAACATGAATGGTTCATAATTCTCCATAATAAAATCAGACTGGGGTTTATTAGACCCAACAAATGTATTACTTTCAATAGATGACCGTGACGTTGACCTCTTGGAAATAAGAGCATTTGGGATAGGTCTATCTTGATTCTGATGCCTATATTTTAATTTGAAGCAATCAGAAATGACGTGTCCTTTATTCTTGCAATAGGTACACGAAGGAATAGACATGGATTTTGAATCAAGTTTATCAGAAGCTTGCTTTTGGAAGTTGTGCCAGATGGAGTTTTAGGAGGAGTCGTATTGGGCTGAAATACCTTTCTACCAGTAGACTGCTGAGAGAAAGTTTTGCCTACAACAAGCACTTTATGAGTTAAGGAATACTCATCGGCAGCAATAGCAGCATTTTCCAAGGTTTCAATCTTATGCTCTTCAAGACGATTCTTAATGTCATTAGGAACACAGTTTTGAACTCTTCAAGTAACACAAGTTGTTCAAGACTTTCATAATCATGTTCAATTTTCTTGGCTAAGCAACATCTCTTAAATAACTGCTCTTTTTCTCTAGCAAATTCAACATAAGTTTGTCCAGCTTCTTTTTTTTTTTTTATAGTTTTTGAATTTTTGCCGATAAATGCCAGTGACTAACGCATAACCCCTTAAGATGCACTCCTTAACCAAATCATAGTCAGAACTCTGTTGTACTGACAGGGATGCATAGATATTTCGGGCTTTGCCAAACAGTACACATTGCACTAATTGAGTCCAATGCTCCCTTGGCCATTTCAAATTTTCGGCAACGTTTTCAAAATAAATAAGATATTTGTCTACTTCCTTTTCGCTAAAAGGGGGAACTAACCTAATATTTTTTTGTAATGTCAAAACTTGAATTTGTATATGAAGTGGAATCGTGCTTTCACTTGCCAGGTCAAATTCTTTCATTTCAATTTGAAATTCCTTTTCATCCTTTTCCTTTTGCATCTGTACGTGGTTTTGTTCTTTTTGAAACTCCAACTGCATTTGTTCTTTCTGTAACTCCATTTGCATTTGTTTATCTTTCTCCCTCTCCTGTCTCTCTCTTCTTCTCTTCTAATTGCAATTTCATTTGTTTATCTTTCTCCCTCTCCTCTCTCTCTCTCTCTCTCCTTCTCTTCAGATTGTAATTGTTTATCTTTCTCCCTCTCATGTCTCTCTCTCTCCTTCTCTTCAAATTGCAATTGCAATTGCTTCTTTTCAAATTGCAACCACAATTGTTTCTCTTTCCCTCTTTCCTCTTTCTGAAGCTCCAGCTTCCTTAACTCCAATTCCATCTTGTATTTCATTTTAATTCCATTACTGTTATGTCAGAGTCTGATACCGACATACTGACCGAAGCCAAAACACTTTTATCAAAAACATTTTTCTCTACCAAATATTGAGTCAAAATAATTTTAATTTCTTGTTTCGTTAAGGAAGATTTTGCTTCAGAAAGATTGTACTTTCTGGCAAGTTCAAGAAACTTTTCTTTTTTCAGACTATCCAACTGCTGCTGAGTTGGACTAGAAAGAAAAGTTTCCACTTTTGATGACATTGTGAATGAAAGCCTGTTGTTTTCACTAAAAATTTCAAACAAAATATAAAATAGTACTTGGGGTTTGAAAACTAGGGGAATTTAAATTTCAATAAACAATTTTCTGAAATATTTTAGCCAAATTCAAATATCCCGGATGAGCCCCCAATTTTCTTCTGTTACGTATAGGCTCGTTCAAAAGTAACAAAAGAAATGAGTGAAACCAACAAGCTTTGCAAGTTTTAACAAAAATAATTTATTTCCCTAGAAAACACGGTGAAAAGGTGAAAATAGAAAATAGGTCTTACATTTATGAAGATAATCCAAATAGTTATCCTAGAATTAAAAAAATATATAAATCCTATCACTAAACAGTCTTAACTGAATCCAAATTTGAATCTCGACGAGGTTCCAAGATGGAGGATGATGACGTCAGGTGAAGTCTTTATACGAATGTCAAGAGCCCCACGTTGAACCACATCTTGTAATGTTCCAATTTAGAATAAATTTCCACTGAATGTGTTTGTCCTAAAACTTTTATACAAAGGAATCACTTGTATAGTTCTCCAGGGAATAAATTATTATATTCTAAAAAATAGATGAACTTCTGAACAAGCTGTCATCTATGATAAAACATCTGGAGCTCCAAAAATGTAAAAATATACGACTCTTTACGGCACCTAATAGAAATATATCCTTCTTCTTGAATGTATATTAAACGACTGACTATTTCACAGGGATCTGAGTATTTTTAAATTGAACTAAGACGTCATTTCAGGTGCGCACGATGGAACGCGTGGTTATTTCATCATCAAATAGCACAGAAAACAATGCAATTTTACACGTAGGCCAGAAAATGACCTTGGCAATAACCAGTCGTTTTCGCGTAGTGTTTACTAAATCGACAAACCACGGCAAGCTAAAATCGTGCTTATGCGAGTCATACTACGTTTTATATAAAGATAATATCTCTTTCAAATATATCAAATCCGGTGAAAATAATCATTACAATGAAATGTAATGATACAAAAATAAAAAGAAAAGAATTTAAAATTAACACACAAGTAATTAAATTACATATTCGTAACAATATTCATACATTCGATGTTCAACTTCCAAAGTATATTTCTATTTCAACTGCCCCTACCATTTTAGTCCGAAGTACAATGGACCACGCTTTTGGTTAGTTGGCATTACATACTATGGGAGGCAACTCATGAAGTCCAATAGATGTCGCTAGTTCAAAGCACCAATATATCTGTTCGATCCGCCAAGGTGTTGATAGGATTATCATATCAGAACCTTGGTTAACGAAGATGAGCAATCGGTTGGTCAGGACAAACGTCACTGGCTAAGTTAAAGACATTGAGTTTCGCTAATCTGCACGCTTTTCAAAGGTTTCGTTGTGATAAATGTGCACAATCACCCATTACCAAATGAAAGATTCCATATCCTGACTTAAAATATTATATAAATTAGTATGCTTAGGATACGTAACAAATAGATGAAATGAAAATTCCACAATCTGAAGATAACCTAAACCCACTATTGGACAGCGGTATTCCGCGTAAAGAACAAATCGCAGGGATGCCTAACACGTATCAGTCAAAGGTACGTAACTCATGCATACCTCCTGTGCGGTGAACCTCGACCTGAGCGCGTACCCTGCCGGTGTTTACCGGCTGTAAAACGGGTATTTCTCGAGTGTGAGACAGAAGTATTTTGATGCGAACTCAATACAGAAATTATATGATGATGTATAACACGAGAAAATCTTGAAACTGTTTGAGGGAATGCTGTTTGTATAACGACATGATTTAAAGGTCTTACCTGTCTTACCATTATCGTTTATTTTATTTACATTTAACAGAATTTTAATATCTATATCCCTTATTATCTTTCTTGTTGTACATCATGTTTGCATTTATTTGGAAGGTTATTCTTCTAATGATATCGGTATTATTCTTCACTTTCACATTTTAGAGAGTTTATTTTTATATCTCATTAGGTATATGCGTACATACCCGTCGACGTATGTTTGTTTATATCATTCACAAATAGATGCATATCGTATTTTATTGGTTTCTGTCTTTCCTTGGGTAATTTTGAATAGATTGTAATCAGCCTGCAGTCCCGCGATCTGTTCATTTCACACTTTGGCCCTTGATGTTTTTATTCATTCATGTCTGCTGCCTCTACTAAAGCGAATACTCAACTATATTTTCCCTCATAGAGTAACTGAGAAAGTTTGTCAGAAATAATAAGAAATTTAAATTTCAAAGTATTTTAACTCCTTTTAAAATTAATAATAATAATAATAATAATAATAATAATAATAATAATAATAATAATAATAATAAGAAGAAGAAGAAGAAGAACAACAACAACAATAATAATAATAATAATAATAATAATAATAATAATAATAATAATAATAATAATTCTGCCTGATCAATCTTCGTTGGTAATGGTTAAATTTGCGTCTACATTTGCTGGTGTACTTGTTCTCAGCATGACCCTTATATTGTGAGTTTTGTTGTGCTCTTATTTGATTATTTACTATAATGCCATTCGCCCATTTTTTTCAAAGCATGTTTTTGTTATGTAATGAAAAGATCTTTCTGAATATTTTTACACCTTAACTATTGTAGCTTTGCTGACATCTCAATGAATTTCATTTAGTTTAGATCACTGTACAAGTGCTCAACTATTTATAAAGCCATTTGATCAACCAAAATGTTTGATCAGATACCGTGAAACGTTAATCAACAATTATTAGTTGGATTATATTCCTATTTTATTCACATTTTTACAATTATATGACTTGTGGATTTCACAAGTCTGATCAATGAATCATGTGTCTATTTGTAGGAAACCATATTTATTCCATTTGTAGTAACAAGATGCTAGATGTGTATTTGAGAAATTCTGAGATTTATACCCGATATACATCTGACGATTATATATGAGTGCAATAGCGTTTAATGGCGTCTCAGCAAAAAAGTGGCTATATGCCGTCAATTAAAAGCAAACTTCTGAGAAAGTTAATATGAAGGATTGAGCAAAGGACATGAGAAAGACTAATCCTTTTAATAAATATAAACTTGAGGTTCTATAGAAAAAATATAAAAGTAAAGGCGGTAACATTTTGCAAAATGAAAATAATGTCAATACAAAAAACATAAAGATAAAACATATACAAAATTGAAATATAAGGTCAACGTTTGCTATAAAAACCACATTCCATCAAAAGGTCTAAAATAGTGTCGTGTGGTACATAACAACAACATTTATTGAGTTCACAAAATGACAGTACTGTCCCACAGGATGAAAGCATATAAACTTAACAGGAATGTGTGCAGTGACTATGTATATGTACTGTGTACGAGGTTCACACCCCAGGAGCTATGCACAAGTGATATACATATGTCCTACACGTAATTGGCACAATAGCACATAGTCTGTGTGATTGTTCTGTATCAGGGATACCATTCTCCAATAATTGGTTTGATGTTACGAAGCTTTTCCCAGGTTTTATTCCACATACCTAGACAAGTTTATAGAATACAGAACATGTCAATTGATATAATATTTAAGTCAGGATAAAGAATCTTCAATTCAGAAATATGGGCCTTACTGTCAGCATCCGATCTGCGTATGTGACGATCCAGGCTTTTCACATTGACATGCCAGATATGCAGATGGAAAGTTAGTTTACGGTCAAACACAATCCCTGAGCAATTATTACACGATAGGGATAAGAAAGTAAGGATTGAGTTTAGCTTTAGTTTAGTTTGTCATAAGCTTTCACTACCTCAGAAAAGCTGGGAACTGACTAATGTGATTCAAAACGCATATCTTCACATTTCCATTATTTTTTAAAATAGAAGCACATTAAAAGTATGACAATACGCATCATTTTCTAGCATGGGAAATGATTGAACGTAGTGACTTTTTGTAGACTTCTTTCACAATTATATCATACCAAAGCATTCTTGTTACAAAAGGTTGGATTTGTTCGATACGGGGCGTAGTATTTTTTATAATGGCTACAATGGCGATCAAAAGCAGATATTGTCAACGTAATCTAACATATTTAAAATTAGCGAAAGTTAGAACTACTAGATACTGGGAAAATATTGAAATATAAACCTTTTTTTCTTTGCAGTAGTTCTATGGGTACATATTTTACACATTCGTTATAGCACGGGATCATCATCTTTGAGCGAAATCATGTATTCCAAATAATATTCTTTTGTTGAGTTTGCCATTAATATTGGGAAAATACCATGTCAAAATTTGTATTTTTAGCGCAGCAACATTTAATTATTTACTGAAACTTAAATTTCATTAATATATATATATATATATATATATATATATATATATATATATATATATATATATATATATATATATATATATATATATATATATATATATATCCACATGTAGTTTGATGTTTAGGTTATGCAGAAAACTGTCATATATTGCTAGGTGTAGGAAACAACATAAAATATAAACAAATGTTTATTCTGCTGCTTTTTTTCGTACTATAAAATATTACATAAATTCTTTTCTTGCTATAAAATATTACATAAATTGTGAACGTTTGATCAAGACAAACTTTTATAGTTTGTTGTTATGCGTTTACCATGCACGTTAGACATACCAGGAGCAAAGTAAATTTTCAACATCAAACTCACTTCTCTGAGAAGAACTCTACATTCATTGTAAATGCTGACAGTTTCTTTACGGATACTATCTGAGGATCATACTACAAATTCAGATTCTAATAGCCAGTTTTAAAGATAACTTCGACAAACAAAACACATGAAGGCAATGTGTTTGCAATGTATTGCGCCTGTGCAGTTGAGCAGAGAAGAGGTCGGAGTGTTGCCACTATGATACTTTGACCTGACGTTAGCTAGACAGGTAATCAGAATGATCTGTTCTCATTAATCGGCGAGCCACGCCAAGCTTCAGAGGTTAAGTGAATGACACATTCAATTTCATTGATCACCAGACTATTAAAAGTCACCATTTCTGAATAAGTCAACATATACATTGACATAGCGAAAACTGTGAAGGGCATGCGCTCTTTCGACGGTGGCAATCATTACTCAAATAAAGATTATACTTGTCTCATGTATTGGACCCTGTGTAACACTGGCACAAGTAGCACAATAAATCGTTCTTAATCTCTGTTCCTTAATGGGATGCCCTGAGTTGGTTCGGGAGCACTGAAAAAAAAATAATGTCCTTCAGTTATGCGAAAACAGACCGAAAATTCAATCAATTTTGGGAAACCTGGTCTCAGTAGAATTAGGATTTTTAACAAAAATCTAATTATTTAAGAAGAGATAACTGTTTAAAACTCAGGGAAAATGGCCGTGATTTCTAATCGTTGTGGTAACTCTTGAAAATCAAACACTAACAAAGTTATCACCAGTTGTTACAACAAAAGCTCTTCGGGGCTTACCTGGTGAAACAAAATGTGTTAATAAACTCAGCCTGGGCCACATCTTTGTAGAGTGCAGCTCCAGAGCAACTTTGGTAATTGCATAACTCAAAGCAGTTTTTATATATATATATATATATATATATATATATATATATATATATATATATATATATATATATATATATATATATATATATATATATATATATATGTGTGTGTGTGTGTGTGTGTGTGTGTGTGTGTGTGTGTGTGTGTGTGCAGTGAAACTGTGATGTTGGAAAGTTACAAAACCCAAAACGTCTCCCAGTGAAACCCTTTCACGCAAAACGTTTTACGGTGCTTCGATTGTCAGAAGTATGACCACTATAAAGATCGAAACAAACGAGAACAATGAGGCTATGGTAATTCTTTATGGCAAGAACACATTTATTTTGTGAATTGTCATTGAGATCACCTCACGCACTCCAGAGGCTGTCCTATATGGAAACTAGAAAAATAAGATCCACGTGTGAATCAGGAGAAACGCATGACGTTTCACAGCGACCAGAATGTTGGTGGAAACCACTAAGTGCAGAATAACTCCTCCCACAAATTAAATATATTTCCGGACAGAGATTACAAGGCTACACAATAAAAGCAAGTTTACAGTCTTGTGCAGGTAACCACCAAATCCAGAGTGAATGAGACAAAACAAGTAGTCCATGTAATAATATGACAGAAGCAACCGCCTCCACTAGAGGCAAAATACAGGTAAGATACAACCCACGGAAAGAGTAGCAAACCACTGGTCCTAGTGGTCATGTAAACGGTGTGACACAAAAGAAACACACAACTCTCCATGTTAATTTCGACGCACTGAAAAAGCAGCAAACTGCTAGCTCCTGTACAAATGCTTTCTACAAACCCAATAAATTACAAATAAATATGTAAACGAAACTTCCAAATATCGTCTGATATTTATTGCAAGCTATATTTGATATATCTAGAAAAGCATGAACTGAACGATAATCACCAACCATTCAGATATCTAAAATCCAACAAACAACTATCAGACCTTTAGCGTAGATTCAGACGCCAGATGAGCACAACTGACCATCTTGTCAGACTTGGCAATTGTTACGAGTCTATGCTCTTAAAATAAATAACAGAAAAGAGTGAAGACAACATGCTTTGTAAAATTTAACAAATAATTTATTTCCCTAGAATACAAAGTGAACAATTACCAAAAAAAAAAAAAAGAATTTACGGTATTGCGAATTAAATCCAAAATTAATCCAAGAAATAAAGGCACAAGTAATAGGCATAAAAGCAATGAATAAATATCAGTTCAAGTCCTGAAGAGATCAAAAACGGAAGGCGATGACATGTCTGTTATGGTCTGAGAAGTGCTGATGTGTCCACAGTCTCTTGGTGAATCACAGAAATATTATTCCAGGTTATAATTCGGTATAAATTCCAATGAATGTCTTTATTCCAGAATTTTATCAGAGTACTTTTGTATTTCCAGAGAAAATAATCACTTGAATTCATTAATTTGAAGAAACTAAAATTCAGCCCAAACTAGTCACAACATCATACAACTTAACGTACTAGATGTTAAAGCACGACTGGTAAAATCCTCACAGTCACAAGAAAATATAGTTCTCTGCTTCACCTCAGGTCACAATTAGCATTTTCTAAAAACAACCATTACCTAATGAAAAATAACCTTTTATAATGATCTAATGAGCCTTGTTCATTTACAACACAATAGCCTACAAAATTCACTTAGAAATCTCCCAAACCTAATCCTGATCAACATATTTACTCTTTCTTGTTTACCTGAATACTAATCCTGATAATAATACACATAAAGAATAATGAAGGTATTATTAGTTGCATACATAAATGAAATAAATATAAAAAAACAAAAAAAAAAAAAAAAAAAAAAAAAAAAAAAAAAAAACAATCAGGTCAAGCAGAAATAAACTCAATTTTGGACAAGGTCAAGTCGAGCAAACAATGAACAATGTCACATTACAATAAGATATAATGAAATAAAAGTTTTTAAAACTAACAGACAAACAATTAAATTAAATATACATAACACTTCCCCTCATAAACAAATAGAAAGATGTCTAAAATAAAGCTTTCTTTTAACTATAAGTCAAATATGCATGTGGCAAAAAAAAATATGATGAAATCTTCTGAATGACACAAAGTATACATGAAACAATATATTTCAATACACGTGAAAGTGCATCTGCTATTAAATTATCTCTTTTCTTGATGTGCCTGATATTAATATTATATTCCTGTAACAATAAACTCCACCTTAATAATCACTGATTTTGTTTTTCATCTTGCCGATGAAAGCAAGGGAGTTGTGATCAACACAATAATCGGAGAAGGAGCTGAACCAATGTAAACTTCAAGGTGTTGTAATGCCAGTATGAAAGCTAAACATTCCTTCTCCATTGTGGATTAATTTCTCTGGTGCTTATTTAATTTCTTAGAAAAATAGCACACTGGATGATCAACACCATTTGTATCTTCTTGAATCAATACTGCTCCAACCCCTACATCACTTGCATCAACAGACAGTTTAAATGATTGGTTGAAATTTGGAGCTGTAAGAACTGGTGCACTCTTAAGTATGGCCTTTAGCTTATCAAAAGCCTCCAGACATTTTTCAGACCAATGAAACTTGGTTTTCTTTCTCAATAAATTTGTTAGTGGTTCAGCAATTATGGAAAACTTGGAACAAAATTTCCGATAGTATTCAGCAATGCTCAAAATTCACATCAGTTCTTTTTTACTGACAGGTACAGGAAATTCAGAGAGCCTTGACCTTAGCATCTAGAGGTTTAACTTGTCCATGACCCACGATATGTCCTAGAAATGTTACACAAGCACGGCAAAACTCACTTTTGGATAAATTAATTATCACTCTTGCATAAATGAGTCTGTTAAAGAATTTCCGAATTGTCGCAATATGATCTTTGTAGGTGTCGTTGTAGATGATGACATCATCGAAGTAAGCATCACAATTACTAGACCAGATGGAATCATGTTCATTAAACGCTGAAAGTACTTGGCGAACCTTTCATCCCAAATGACATCAATTTATATTGATAAAGTCCATCTGCAGTCACAAATGTCGAAATTTCCTTTGCCATTTCCGTCAGTGGCATTTGCCAAATCCTTTCAGAAGGTCAAATTTAGTGACATATTTTGGATTTAAAACTTTATAAATGCGGTCATCGATTCTTGGTAATGGAAATGAATCTGTTTTAGTCACACTGTTCACCTTTCTATAATCAGTGCACATGCGGAAAGTATTATCTGGTTTCGGAACAGGTATACATGGTAAACTCCAGTTACTTTTACTACGCTTTATGAAATCATTCTTCAGCAAATACTGAATTTGTTTTTTTTCAAACATTTCTCTTTGAGAGGGTTCATTCTGTACGGGTATTGTTTCACAGGTGTGAAATAAAATTTTTTAGCGACATGGTAGATTTTGTTTGTTCTTGTAGGAAGATCTGGAAATAAGTGCTCATATTCAAGTAATAACTGTGTAAGTTCATTCCTTTCTTGTTGTTGCAAATGTGAAAGTTTCTGGTCCAGATTATTCATAATTTCTGAATTCCGAAAATTTGTCACTCCAAAATCAGTAGAGTCCGATTGCATTCCTTCACCTAAATCCTCAGTTAGTGGGACAGATACAACAAAATTAATTGCATGATTAACTTGGCTATCTCTCTCAACATACTGGTACTCCTTTAATTCATTTACATCCCACGGGTGCTATTATTATAATTTAACTCATTCATTTTCTTCCTAACTTTGTAAGGGCCGGAATATCTAATCTGAAGAAAATTTGTACGAATGAGCAAGAGAGAATGAACTATATCACCAGACTCAAACGTTCTCTCCATTGTAGTTCTGTCAAACCATAATTTCACTTTTGACCCGAATTGCTAAATGCCAAATTTAAGCATAAATGGCTGAAATATTCCAGACATAAAATTTGATCATTGATCAGACTGGACAGATTTGGGAAGGCCAAATTGAGTAAAACACTATATCAAAGCTTTAACTACTGTTTTGGTTTAATATTCCTCAAAGGAATTGCCTCTGGAAATCTTGTTGACCCACAAATTATGGTCAACAAGTATTGGTTACCTGACTTGGTCTTAGGTAAGGGACCAACACAATCTACCATTATTCTGCTAAATGGTTCGTCAAATGCAGGAATAGGCTGCAGATGAGCCTTATGTATCTTTTGATTCGGTTTTCCTACCATTTTTGACAAGAATGACAAAATATGCAGTATCTACAAACATCACCTTTAAATTTTGGCCAATAGAAGTGATTCAAGATCTTGTGATAAGACTCATTAATCCCTAAATGACCAGCCAAAGGGGTTTAATGGGCCAGACTAAGAATTTCATGTCTGTATGATTTGGAACTACAATTTGATAGTTCACTGACTACTCGTCTCTAGCAGGTACCTCGGGAGGTCTCCATTTTCTCATAAGAATCCCATTTGTAATGAAATAACAACCAGTTACTTCTGTAGCGTTAGTTTCACTAATGGCCCTTTGAAACAAACAGGAGATCTCATGATCTTTTTCCTGTTTTGACGACAAGTGATTGTCGTTTGTCACCCTGACTAAAATAAAGAGAATGAGTAGTTAAAAGGGGTTCACTGTGATCAATACCTTTTGATTGATCCAAACAAGGAGTGAAAGTGACCTCATCAAAAGCCTGACCAATACATGTGTCAGCTAAAGGAATACTTTCCTGATCAACATCATTCTCAAGAGCTTTCTTTGCCATAGCTCTAGTAACTGCACAAGCGGGGTATAAATCAGGGAATTTTTTCAATAGGATCGACTTTCTGATCGAAACAAGGCTTGTCAGTTATAAGTGGATTATCCACAACCTTGTCTCCAGCTAGGTCATTGCCTAGTAATAAAAGTATGCCCTCAATCGGTAACGGAGACACTGTTTCGACTGTCACGGGTGCTGAGATTATGTCTGATGACAAATTTACAGAATGGAGAGGAAAATTAACAAAGCCGCACTCTACTCCCTGAATGAGAACACTCGCATTAGAAGAAGACTTCGCAGAAAAAGGCAAAGTACCTGATAATAAAAGACTTAAAGAAGCTCCTGTGTCCCTTAAAATTTTAATAGGGATAGGACTGGCAGAATCTCGCCTGAGTGATAGAGAACCCTTTGACATGAATGGTTCAATAATTCTCCATAATAAAATCAGACTAGGGTTTATTAGACCCAACAAATGCATTGTTTTCGATACATGGCCGTGACTTTGACCTCTTAAAAATAACAGCATTTGGAATAGGTCTGTCTTGATTGTGTTGCTTATTTTTCATTTTGCAGCAATCAGAAATAACGTGTCCTTTCTTCTTGCAATAGGTATCCCTAGGAAGAGATATGGATTTTGGATCCAGTTTATCACAAACTTGATTTCTAAAATTTGTGCCAGATTGAAATTTGGAACGGCTTGTATTAGGCTGAAATACCTTCTTACCAGAGGAGTGCTGAGTGAAAGACTTATTTACAAAAAAAATCTTTATGAGGTAAGGATTACTTGCCTGCAGTACGGGCATCATTTTCTAATGTTTCGACCTTATGCTCATCAAGATAAGTCTTAACGTCACTATGGACTTTGAATTTGTATGTAAAGTGGGGATGTGCATTTCTTTTGCCAGCTCTAATTCTTTTAATCTAAATTGAAATTCTCTTTCTTCCTTTTCTTTTTGCATTTGCATTTGTCTCTCTCTCCTCTTTCTCCAACTGCATTCTCCTCTCTCTTTTATCTTTATCTAATTGAATTTCATTTGTTTCTCTCTCTCCTCATTCTCCAACTGCATTTGTGTTTCTTCTTTCTGTAACTGCATTTGTTTCTCTCTCTCTCCTCTTTCTGAAGTTCAAGCATTTTTAACTCTAATTCCATCTTTTTTATTCTAATTCCTTTACTTTTATGTTGAGTCTGACACAGACTTACTGATCAAAACCAAATCACTTTTATTCAAAAACATTCTTTTACACTAGATATTAGACCAAAATATTTTTTCCTTCTTCTTCGTTAAAGAAGCTTTTGCCTCAGAAAGATCATATTTTCTGGCAAGTTGAATAAATTCAACGACATCTTTTTTCAAGGAATTTAACTGCTCCTGGGTAGGATTTGAAATAAAGATCTCCACTTTAGATGACATTGTAAGAAGCTTGCTGATTTCACAAAAAATTTATAAAATGAGATATAATACTTGGGTTTTTAAAAATTCCGAAACTAGGGGAATTTAAATTTCAAAAACAAAGTTTTCTGAAATATTTTAGCAAAATTCGTATATCCCAAGGACGAAGGCCCAATTTTCTGTTACTAGTCTATGCTGTTAAAATAAGTAAAAGAAAAGAGTGAAGAAAACAAAATCTGTAAAATTTAACAAATAATTTATTTCCCTTAAATACAAAGTGAAAAATGAGAACAAGAAGAACTTACGGTATTACGAATTAAGTCCTAAAAGAATCCAAGAATTAAAGACACAAGTCCTGAATAAACTCAGTTCAAGTCACGAAGAGATCAAAAACTGAAGCGATGACGTGTCTGTTATGGTCTGAGAAGTGCTGATGTGTCAACAGTCTCTTGGTGAATCACAGAAATATTATTCCAGGTTATAATTCAGTATAAATTCCAATGAATGTCTTTATTCCAGAATTTTATCAGAGTACTTTTGTATTTCCAGAGAAAATAATCACTTGAATTCAATAATTTGAAGAAACTAAAATTCAGCCCAAACTAGTCACAACATCATACAACTTAACGTGCTAGATGTTAAAGCACGATTGGTAATCTCCTCACAGTCACAAGAAAATATAGTTCTCTACTTCACCTCAGGTCACAATTAGCATTTTCTAAAAACAACAGTAACCTAATGGAAAAAAAACACCTTCTAGAATGATCTAATGAGCCTCGTTTATTTACAACACATTAGCCTACCAAATGCACTTAGGAATCTCACAAACCCTGACCCTGATCAACATATTTATTCCTACTTGTTTACCTGAATATTAATTCCGATAATTAGCCTGTAGTATGGAATGTTTTAATGTGCCTACTGTCTTGATGTATCACAATGATATAATTCAAATGTCTTTGAATGAATTCACAATAATTACAATATAGTGGTTTAGTCCTAAATCAATATACACATTTCATCATTCCAGTATTTGTTTTAAATGAATAAATCAAATCTTCTCAGATGATCAGAACTAAATTTGATTCCACTAAGAATGCTGGTAAGATATGGAATAAGACACAATAAATGAACCAGAGTGAGGTTAATTTTCCAATCAAATTCTTAAACAAGATTCCTTCATGAAACTTCCAAGGTCAAAAGGATTCATAAGCATGTTTACCTCTGAATGATAATGATCTTTATTTATAATCTAAAATCAAACACAAGGATTAGATATGTAATATGTTGCTTATAATAAAAAGACATTAGTCAGAGACACTCAACTCCTACCCTCAGTTATGAACAAAAATCAGTCACACAATATTAATTCAATATACATAACATGAATGAAAACCAACACACAATGCAAGTATTAAATATACATGAATGGAATACGACAAAGGCAAATAAAATCCCACCCCATCAGCCTCAAACACGCACATCTAATGAACAAGTTGGTATTGTAATTCAGATGTAGAATTATACCATAAACCTAATTTCCCAGGTCTGTTGGTGACAGAAGATAGACATTACTGAAGGTTTAGTTTATTAATCATGCTTAAGGTTCTCGGACTGAATGTTAGTATTGACGCATGCATTGCCACATATGGATGATTTACATTGTAAGCCATTATGCCTTGCAAACTACTTATTAACTTGCCTTTGTGCGGACGACAACGTTTCGAGAACAACCTCGGAACATTGCAAAGTGCATGCTAGGACATACTTCGGAAATCTTAAAATAGTTAAATATTGTGTTACGAGTCGATGCTGTTAAAGTAAGTAACAGAAAAGAGTGAAAGACAACATGGTATGAAAAATTTAACAAATAATTTATTTCCCTAGAATACAAAGTGAAAATAAAAAACAACTTACGGTATTGCGAATTAAATTCCGAAATAATCCAAGAATTAGATGATATACAAGTGCTAGTAATTTAAAGTCCTGAACAAAACTCAGTACAAGTCTCGAAGAGATCCAGAATTGAAGGTGATGATGTGTCTGTTATGGCCTACGGAGTGCTGATGTATCAACAGTCTCTTGTTAAATCAGAGTAATATAATTCCAGGTTTAAATATATTATAAATTCCTGAGAATGTCTTTATCCCAGAATTTTATCAGAGCACTTTTGTATTTCCAGAGAAAGTAATCACCTGAATTCAATCATTTGAAGAAAATAAAATTCAGACCAAACTGGTCATAATAAAATACAACTTGAAGGTGCTAGATGTTACAGCACGATTTGACTTAATCCTCACAATCACAAGATTATATTATTCTCTATTTGACCTCAGGTCACAATTAGTATTTTCTAAACAAAATACCCAAAACATTACCTATGGGAAAATATCATTCTAGAATGATCTATTGAGCCTTATTTACTTACAAGACAATAACCTGTGAAATTCACTTAGGAATCACCAAATCCCTGACACAAATCACCATATTTGCTCCTTCTTGTTTACCTGAATAATAACCTTGATAGTAAGATCATACACATAGAGAATAATGAAGCTATTATTAGTTATTTACATAAATGAAATAAATAAAATAAATTAAAAAAAAACAATCAGGTCAAGCAGAAATGAACTCATTTTTGGACAAGGTCAAGTCCAGCAAACAATATTACATTTCAATAACATGTAATGAAATAAAAAAAAACATTAAACTAACAGACAAACAATTAAATTAAATGTACGTAACACAATAAATACAGACTTTTTTTTACACAGAAGAAACATATTGGTGGCACTTTCTTTTACTTGGAAAAAGTTTATGACACCACATGGAAGTACTATACAATGAGTTACCTAATCATCCTGGGTCTAAGAAGAAACGGGCTAACGTTACTCCACATATTAGATGCTTAAAGTACAAATGACAAAAACCTTGGATTGAATACATGTCGTGGCAACAAAGGTGAGAAGATCAGAAGGTCTCGCCAAACTATACAAATGAACAATCACTTTATCTTAGACAGTGTGACAGAACATATTAAACTATCTTTAAAGCCATTGAATCCCGCACACGTAACTTTCCGGCTCAAAACGTTGACGCCAAAAACCAACTCTAGTTTCACTCATTGGTATGCAAATTCGTTCTCATTTCAAAACATAAAAGAGAAAAATAAATGCTGCAAATGCTACAAACTTCTATGTCACCATATCGCCACCTTGGTTAACAAACCCTCCAAAACAATATTTAAATATTGCCATTTCGAAAGTCATTAAAAGATCTTCATTTTGTACCTAGCAAATTCAATGAAATCAATGCCGTGGACATACATGTCGGTACACAGACTGAAAGATGTATATAAGCCAATGTTTGTTGTTACAGCCCAGCATGACCCCATCACGAACGTGTTACTTCTAATTATCGCGGACAAATATACCCATATTAAAATATTTCAATTACATTGACATCTCTCGACAAACAAATGTCGCCATCTTTTCGGATTCTTCTCCACAATAAAAGCTTCGCAAAACCTTACATTTGAGGATCAACTGATATCTATATATTTACTGTGTTACGTATCGGCTAGTTCAAAGTAACAAAAGAAAAGTGGGTAGACAACAAGCTTTGTAAGTTTTAACAAAAATAATTTATTTCCCTAGAAAACACGGTGAAAAGGTGAAAATATGAAATAGGACTTACGGTTTGTGAAGAAAATCCAAACATTTATCCTAGAACTGAAAAAATACAAGTCCTATCACTAAATAATGTACACTGAATCCAGGTTCGAATCTTGATGACGTTCCAAGATGGAGGATGATGACATCAGATGAAGTCTTTACACAAATGTCCAGAATTTTACGTTGAACCACAATTTGTACTGTACTGTTCCAATTTAGAATGAATTTCACTGAATGTCTTTGTCCTAAACTACTTGTGTAGTACTCCAGGGAAAAATAAATTAATTTTTAAAAGTAGATGAACTCCTATAGCTGTCATCTATAACAATACACATCTTGAGCTCTACAGATGTAAAGAAAAATAAACAAACTCTTTCCAGCACAAGAAAAATAATACCTTCTTCTCAAGGTATAAGAACGACTCTGAATGACTATTTCACAGGGATCTATGTGTTTAAAAACCGACCTAAGACGTCATTTCATGCACACGCACGAAGAACCCGTGGTTATTTTGCAATTAACAATCGTAGTACACGATGTAAACACGTATAATTAGAAATGACCTCGGCCACAACCAATCGTTTATGCCGGCAGTTTATCCACCCGGCAATCTAAACAAAAAACTTACGAAAGCCGAGAGTCATATTTATGTTCTAAATAAACACGACGTTTCTTTCAAAATATCAGATCCTGTGAACATAATCATCTTCATAATAATATACAATAATACAAAAATGAAATAAAAAGAATTCAAATTTTAACACACAAGTAATTAAACTACATGGTCGTAACAACTGAATCAACAAACTTCAGAGGTCATGAACAGATATGAAGAATGTATGTAGAATAAACTCCAAATAATCCAAATTCAAATTCTTAAATGCCTTAGAGCAATGCAGAGTCAGATGAGACTGTTACACACGGGATATAGGATGACGAATACGTGGAGGTGAGAGAGGGTAAAACTCGTATTATTTGATACTTAATTCCGTGATGTTGACGCTTAAACAAGGAAACTTTGTTAGGGTATGGGTCAAAAGAAAAAAAAAATTGCTCACATTCGTATATGTTTTGACCGTGTTTTCCAATGTTGGACACCAAATAAAAACATCCCGATCTTTCAACAAACTGTTGTTTGTCGTGCATTACATAACGTTGAGATAGCGTTCTGATTGGACCATTGCCACTCGAACATGTGTGTAGATGGCATAATACGTACAATGCGTTATGAGTGCCTGCTATAATTTGTAAAGCTTTAATTTATTAGTTTGCTAATCGTTCTCCATTTTAACTACATAACGAAGTATCCACCGAATATTTGGTGTGGCCCAAAAATTGTTGATATGTGCCACTCATGTTTTGGAACGGAATTTAGAACACGTGCACTCTAAGTCAGTTTGATGACCTTCTAATGACCTTGGGCAGAAGTATTCTAACTATGCATGAATGTAGGAAAACTGTCAAGGTTTGCCTCTGCGTTAATAATTGGAAAGAATAGTTGTTATTCTGTTGAGATCACGTTTTATCCGTAGGCAAGCGGATAGTACAGTTATGAAGCGTAAGAATATATATATATATATATATATATATATATATATATATATATATATATATATATATATATATATATATATATATATATACGAATCCATTGTTTTAAAATAAGTAACAAAAGAACGAAAACCACCAAGTTTTATAAAAGTCAAAATGTAATTTATTCAACTAAAATACAATGTGAAAAACTAAAATAACTTACAGCATAGTGAATTAAATCCTTAAGTCCTAAATGTTCTATCAATTCCAAAGGTATCGAGTAATCCTATAGCAGAACGGACGTTAGCTATGAGCGTGGACCTCAAGAAAATGTTGTTCGACCACTATGACTTAAGTTAATATATATCTTTATTTTTGCTTTCTTCGTGTTAACGTAAAATTACATGTAAGGCAGGGGTCTCAAACTCAAACCACCCTGAAGGCCGCATGAGGACGATTCGATGGCCCAAGGGCCGCAGCACACCTACATACATCATTATTAAGCAAACATCTAGTAAAATATGAAAAATGTAAACATATCCATTATACATGATTATAGTGATTATACGCTGTACTTATATTTTACTGTAAAGTTTACACGAATTTAAAATTAACAATAATCAGTACTTGGAAATAGACGTTCTTAATTTAAGTCCATTTTTTGGCCACTTAACTGGCACCGTTTTGCCTCAACCAGCACATCAACGTTTGGTTTGATATCCTGAGATGACGCTAATCTCAGTGTTGCTGCCAAATGATTATCAGTGAGATTTGATCTTAAGACTGTCTTGTTTATTTTCATAGACGAGCAAAACTGCTCACATGTGTAAGTGCTACCAAAAACACAGACATAATCCTTGTAGCTTCAGAGAGCAGCTTAGGGAATTTGTCTCGAGACAGAAACTTGTAGAACTCTGGAACCCCGATGTCCATATATTTCTGTTTCAAAACAGTGTCACTCTGAAGCTCCACAAGTTCCATTTGCATGTCCTTAGAAACTTTGTCAATGTCCACAGCAAAAGGTATCGAAAAAAGGTGGAACTGTAGCTCAAGTGCCTCAAAATCTTTAAACCGGTTTTCAAATTGTTTGTGCAAGTCAGGATATTAGCATATTCTTTCAAGAATGTGATTTCAACTTTTTCCAATGAATTCAATGTCGAGAAATGGGCCTAGTTCCCTACAGTAAGCTGTTTCTCCCACAGAGTGAGCTTGACTTTGAATGACTTAACACAGTCATGCATCTGTGTTATTAACTGCTTTTTACCCTGAAGTTGCAAGTTGAGGGTATTAAGGTGATCAGCTAGGTCTGTTAAGAAAGCAAGATTACAAATAAAGGTTGAATCAGAGAAATGAGAAACATCTTTGTTTTTCATTTGCATGAAGGTTTCAATCTCTTTTCTAAGTGAAAAGAAAAAAAAAAAACCGTTTCAAAACGTTTCCTCGACTCAGCCACCTATCTTTATTGTGATAAAGAAGTCCCCCATGTTCACTTTCAATACTTTCTAGAAACGATGTGAACTGTCTGTGATTTAATCCTCTTGAAAGAAAGAAATTGACAGTTTTAACAACAATATCCATAACTTCTTTCATTTGTATACTTTTACCACACAGAGTTTCTTGATGCAAAATACAATGGATGCTTGTGACATTATTTCATGGTGTAGTGAGACTATTCAGTTTGGACTTCAGTAACCCAACAACACCAATGTTTGCAGAAGACATTGCTGGTGCACCGTCCGTAGGCAAGGATACGAGTTTGCTCCATGGTATTGCAGCTTTTCCTATGCACTCTTCTAGTCCTTGAAATATGTCACGTCCTGTTGTGGTACCCTTCAGTGGTACTAAGTCTAGCAACTCTTCTGTTATGTCAAATTGACATCCACACCTCTTATAAACACTGCACATTGCGCGGTATCAGAAACATCTGTACTCTCATCAAGCGCTATTGAAAATTTTTCAAATTCGTGTGACTTTTCAATCAATTGTTGCTTCACATTACCTGCTAGCTCAGTAATTCTGTTTGCAACAGTATTAGCGAACAAGCTTATGCCTTGAAATGGGTTCTTTTTATCAGGACATAAAATTTCACTTGCTTTAAGAAGACACTCTTTAACAAAAAGGCCTTCTGTAAAAGGCTTTGATGATTTAGCAATCATTTTACTTATTAGGAAACTTGCCTTTACTGCCTCTTCACTTGACTTGTTAATGTTCGAAAAGAAATTTGTTTGCTTGCTGTTTTCAGTTTCAGCACTTTTTCCTCTCCCATTTTTCCAGTGATAACATCAAACGTCTCACTGTGCATCGTTACGTAACGGCGACGAATATTATACTCTTTTAGCACAGCTAGTGTTTGAAGGCAAATTAAAAAATGAACTTTACCTTTGACCTCTGTGACAAAGTACATATTCTCCCACTAATTCTGGAAAACTCTTTTTTCTTCCAGGAACTTTCTTTTGTTAGACGTTGAAGCCATTTCATAAGGGCATAATAATAAATTCTGATCATTACATCCTCACACTAAAAAGTATGTTAAAAGTGACATCTAAGAAAGAAAAATAACTTTAGAGTTATATACCTTCAGGATGTTCGGTCAGCCTCAAGTAACTGTTACAATATAAAGGTGCATCATCAAAATGTGGTCTATTTAAAGCTACTGATGCAAGAGTTCGATGCTATATTTTGTGATTGTTCTTAATGCCCTCTCATTCATCCGTTATTGTCTCTTATTACAATTTGTGACGCCAATCACTCTGCGGGCCGCATGATAGAGCTTGGCGGGTCGCATGAGGCCCGCGGGCCGCGTGTTTGAGACCCCTGATGTAAGGCATACAGAATCATTATCAAGGTAAAGCAATTGAATATATTTCGTTTCAAGCGACAAAATAGATATAACGAAACTCAGAGAGTTTCCCCTTCTTTGTTGTTACTAATACTGTTACGCAGAAGGACTTAAAAAGGAGAAACCTTCGAAGGATTATCAATGTAATATCGTTTACGCACGGTGTTCAGCAGCAAAAATGAAATCCTTGTTCAATAGAAATAGTTTGATTTTCCGATGTTTAGCTGTGGTCTTCCTGTAACATTAGAGTTTGGGTCAGTTCATCGGCCTAAATATACATTAATATGCTGATGTTAACAGGTTCATCTTGCTAGAGTGCTAGAGATACCACTTATAAATCAAACTGCATTCTACCATTTCCTTACGTATTTGTCTTCACCTAGAAACAAGGAAAACATTAGTGCGGCTAATTGCTATTCTTCCAAAAATCACTGCATTGGTTATCAAAATTCCCAGTAAAAAATATTTAAGTCTTGCGAAGTCAAAAAGTCCTCAAGAAATTTTCCCATTCTTGAAACTAAGTAAAAGGAAATCTGGGCGCTTATCGTGGACATACGTCACTGTATTTGGATGAACAGAAACATGGTTGGAGCTGCCGATGCATCGCTGATGGAATCATCTCAAGCAAGTCATCGAATAAAGCCTCAATTTTGCTGCAGGAATTACAGCCACACTAAAATCTTTGAAGCACATTGAAAAGTATTAAGAGAGAAAATTGAACATCCTTTCTGAATCACTTTCTAAACCTAAAGCCTATCGACAAACGTAAATGTTACAGAAGCATGATTTTGCTCATACACTCTGGGAAAAGATGTTCTGTATTGCTGGCTGCGTAGTCACACTTGTATTATTGTAATAAATAGGCCAAGAAAGCAGCAAAGGCTGCCATTCAGATCTTCCATTTATGAATCGAAGATTCCATATTCTGACTTTAAACATTTTATCAGTCAGCATATTCTATATCCTATGTGGAATGTAAAATTCCACTAACAAGCTTCATAACATCAAATCCTTGAAAAGAGAGCGGCATTCCTCATATAGACATATAGAGCAAATAGCAGATATCAGATGGTATTATGCCGTTCATGTGTATGACACACCTAACTCGTGCACACCTCCTGAGGGATGAACCGCGAGTAGACTGCACACCCTGTCAGTGCCTAGTGACAAAGGAGCAACGCCTTTTTGACTGCACACTGTAAAACACATTTTTGACCGAGTTGCGGAACTGTATGATTATATACCACCTGTGCAAATCTTGGACATTTTAAGAGAATATATATATGTGCCAATCATTTTTAAGGATTTTCTATCTGTATCCATATATTTATTTTCAAATATATTTTCATCATTTTATCATTTCTACGTTTTATCTTTTTTGTAGTACTTTGTGCTTACATTAGTTGGTAATGTTTATTTTCCTCAAAAGTGTGTTATACATGTAAGTTCTTCATTTTAACAATTTTAGCACTTTTCTTTTTAATTCCAAGCGCTCCGGTGGCCTAGTGTTTAGAGCGTCCACCACGGATGTGAGAGGTCGTGGGTTCGAACCCCGGCCGAGTCATACCAAAGACTTCTAAAAATGGTACTAACAGCTGCCTCGCTAGGCGCTCAGCATTAAGAGGTTAGTTTTAGGACTGGTCGGCCTGGTGTCAGGATAATGTGACTGGGTGGGACATCATGGTACATGTATGCGGCATGATGCCCCAGTGCTAGACATCACTGTAAACTGTCACAATGCAGACATCGTAGTGATATGACTGAAAAATTGTTGAAGCTACGTTAAAAATCTAAATCACACACACACTTTTTAATTCCCGTTATTGTTCTTGTGTGATGATAAATCCTAACCCATAAAATACATGGACATTATTAAGTAGACATGTAGAACCCTTAAGAACTACCTTGTGCTATGTATGTACTCTAATTTCCTCTGTTTGCAAATGATTACACACGGGTAGGAAGCTGTTTTATTTAAATTGCAGAAAGGAACTATGATAGGTTGGACACATAACATTGACGATGATCTCTGTCATTCCTAAACACATATTGTAAAAGCCAACTGTTACCAACTGCTCAAATTAAATTCTTTATGGTTTGCATCCACGAATTTGATCACATGATTTACTTTTTCGCCCCTGTATCTCCTTGAAAAACCCACTTGCATTTTCTAGGCTTATTTAGGCTGTTTTTAGCTCACATATATTATATCTCTCTTATGAAGCATTTTAACAGTTCTTCGTCATAAAACGGTGTCCAAAATGTTTTTTGTCTTTTTTAATAGTGCTTAGATAAATGCGTATTTTTGGAGCCGCATATGACCGGGTGATCTAAAGCGCTCTCTTACCGATCAATGCCATCCCACCTCTGTCCGCGTGGGTTCTAGTCTCGGGCGTGGACAGTGTGGGAATGTGAGAAAGCTTGTCAACAGCTTCCCGTGGGTCGGTGGTTCTTTGCATAGGTTTTACCATGTTTTTCATTCACCAGTTATACTGGCTGCCATGTATCGCAAATCATGTACTGCAAAAAATGACGTTAAGCCCACCACAACAACTGCGTCTTTGTCCAAAACAGGAGTTAAATTTAAAAGATGAAAAGAAATGACCATGAACATTTACAATAATGATTTTGAAATGAACATTGATGGCAACAGTAAATGCGTCACGAAGTATGTAAAATTCGATTAAATGAAATCAAAGAGCGTCAGTCTAAGCTAAAAAGAGACTTTGACAGTTTCATTCCCCGCCGTGAACCTGAATTACAAAGGATGATAAAGTATGATAAATTAATTTGCTAGTTTCATGCTGCTAACGTCTTAATCTTTATCTTCAAAATAATGTATTTCTAACATTAATTTATCTTTAAGAAAATGTTTGAAAAACTATTTTAATTCATTATATTTAATTGGCATTGATTTTGTGCAAACATTTCATTTTTGAAAGGACACAAAAGACATTTGCTCTGTCAATATGCTTTAAAGTTGCAAAGATTATAATTTTAGATGTATTCAAGAACCAGTGTTACCAAATTGCATCACAGTTCAATTAAAACGTCGTTGCAAGACAATGAAGAAAATGTCTTCAAAACAATATGCAAAGGAAATTTTTAGCCAGCTGATCGATTGGAAAAATGTAGCACAGTCATTTGACCTGAGTGGAATCTGGACTTCTTTCCATACTTACACGATGCCTGCAAATTTCACCACTATCAGGATCAGAAGAGAATGCACTTTATGACTACAGTATTGGTCACTTGTACACTTATCTAAGCAAGGAAAGATCTTAAAATTGTACAAAGTTATATAAAGAAGATAAAATTCAAACTTATAAAATCTTTGAAATATAGCGTGAACATGTTAGACACCTGGAATCCCTAAAATGTGCAAAACATTTTTCTAATGATGTGTCGTCATAAAGTTTCTTAATTGAATTCAACATCAAAACACTTCTTTCTCACAGGTTGGAAGGTGACGCACGTGACAAGTGTTGTTTCTCTGTATGAGGACACTGGTTAGGTATGCACTCAGCGTTTATCGTTAAGTAGGTATGCACGAGTCTGCTATTCTTGTCCTATATGCGATCGCATATGGTCACCTTACCACTAAATATTGCTACTAAATTACATTTTATGATGTCACAATTTTGTAAACATTATTGGCGTCATTTCTTGCCTTTGTTGCATTTTTGAAGTTATTTACAATCATTCTTTTGCTTCGATATTTCAAAATGCGGTGATGAAGTGCTTTCTTTTGCTTTAAAATGCATTTAGTTCAAGACAATAAGACTCAAATTGAATTTTTAAGTAACAATTACATTCTGAGAAGGATAGATCAAAACTGTAAAGATATATTGAAATCGAGAGATAATGCCACTATTTATCACTAACGGGGTTGAAAACCTGCACCATGAAGAACAATATTTCATATTCATACGTGCTGAATTGTAAGGCCAACGATCTTTATTCTATTCCCTTACTGAGATGTAAACATTTGTTTTTCAAGTTATAAAGAGACTTCCAGGTTGCGTTCTTTTTATTCTACAATATCATTCAATGATTTAAATCAGTCCATGACAGAGTTCTTTCGAGTTTATCATGTCAATGAATATTGTAATATATATATATATATATATATATATATATATATATATATATATATATATATATATATATATATATATATATATATATATATATATACATACCTTTATAGTGTCGTCCAAATGTTCATATTGTAAGCTGTAAAGTAAACATTTTAAAACAAATTTAGGTTTTAAGTAATGATATGTGGATGTACTTCTTTTTATTCCTTTTCTGTCCTTCTTTGTCCCTCCATCTCCTCCTTAAAGACCAATACAAAAGTCTTTGCAAATTTCTTGAAGATATGTGCATGTCTGTCCTCGTCTATCACTATTCTCATTGTCTTTCTTTTATCTCTCAGATGCAAGTACATAAATGTGTTATCTATTTGATTTTATGTGTATCACCATTTGTAATTTTGTCTCGTAAATTGCTTGAGTATGTAGATGGTTTCGACAATGTTACTGTTGATTATCTAATGACTGCTTAGCAACAATGGTATTATATAGCATATCATCATCATTGCAGTCCGTCGGTGGGTCGACGATGACTGTCCTATGGCTTAGGTCTCGCTGAGATGCTTCTCCTCCATTCCTCTCGATCTTGAGCCAGAGTATTCCATCTCCTGGTGTCAACCTGTCTAGCTTTCATGTTTCTCTTAGCTAAATCCTTGAATCTTAGCTGTGGTCTTCCTTGATTTCTGTTTCCTTTCTTCAGTTGTGAGTACATAAATTGCCCCGGGAGTCCCCCTTCATCCATCCTATGGACGTGACCAAGCCATCTTAGGTTTTTCTCAATAAGAATGTCGGTCATAGACAGGAGTCCTGTTCGCTTCATTACTTCTATGCTTCTGATCTTGTCCTCCCATTTAATTCGTAGAATTTGGCGGAGGTGGCGCATCATATAAGCATGAAGTCTCTTTGCCTGTGTACGATATATCGTCCAGGTTTCTGCACCATACAGGAGAGATGACATCACTATGGCACGATATACTTTCCCTTTCACACGAGCTGACACATGAGTATTGTTCCAGAGCCTATGCTGTAGCTTGCCGAAAGCAGTGCTGGCTTTCCCCAACCTGTATGTTATCTCACTCTCAAGGCTAGCATTGTCTGAGATAGTACTACCAAGGTAGACAAAGTTTTTGCACTGACTAGGTCCTCACCATCGATGGTTATGGGGGTTGGTGGAAGAGGTGTGCTGAAGAGTTTTACCGGTTGGGACATGCATTCTGTCTTACTGATGTTTATTTTCAGGCTGAATTGTTTTGCAGTCTTGGAAAACTTGTCCACTAATGTCTGCATATCCTGTGCGTTGTGTGCTACAATGGCACTGTCATCTGCAAACAGCATTTCTCGCACCACCAATTGCCTGGTCCTTGTCTTTGCCTTGAAGTGTGACACATTGAACAGATCGCCATTGTGGCGTGTCTGAATGTATATACCTTCATTTGTACCCTCAAAAGCCACCTCAAGCATTGCTGCTAAGTAGAGCGAGAAGAGGGTCGGCGCCAGTACACACCCCTGTTTAACACCATTTCTTACTGGAAATTCTTTGGACTGCACGCTGCCGTGGGCAACATATGCTTGCATACCAATGTGGAGGGCTTTGATGACATTGATGACTTTTTCTGTTGTGTCGAACTTCCTGAGCACTTGCCATAAGCCATCCCGAGACACTGTGTCGAAGGCTTTGGTGAAATCTATAAAGACTACATACAGTGGCATGTTCTGTTCCAAACACTTCTCTTGTATATGGCGCAGACAAAAGATCATGTCCATCGTTCCCCTGCCACTACGGAAGCCACATTGGCTCTCTGGCAGGGCATTCGGAGAAATATGTTTATCAAACCTGTTCAACAGCACACGAGAAAGAATCTTACCAGCGATTGATAGGAGGGATATACCTCTGTAGTTTCCACATTCCTTACGGCTTCCCTTCTTGA
Organism: Megalonaias nervosa; assembly: GCA_016617855.1. Classification (NCBI taxonomy): domain Eukaryota; kingdom Metazoa; phylum Mollusca; class Bivalvia; order Unionida; family Unionidae; genus Megalonaias; species Megalonaias nervosa. The sequence goes on along the minus strand of JAECUM010020647.1, from coordinate 23,989 downwards.
ATATTGTCACAATACTAGCATCTTTCCAGTCCTGGGGTACCTTTTCTTCAGTCCAGATTTGCAGGATAAGATTATGAAGATTTCTCGTCAGTTCCAGACCACCATATTTCCAGATTTCTGCCGGTATTCCACAACGACCGGGTGCTCTCCCTTCCTGAGTGTTATCAATAGCTTTAGTCAGTTCCCGCATATCTGGGGGTTCTGAGAGTGATTCTATCTCCGGTCGTTGTCTGATGGCCTGAAGGGCTCGAGGGTCAATACTGCTTGGGATGTTAAGCAGTTGGTCAAAGTGCTCTGCAAATCTGTTCAAGATATCGCTCTTCTCCTGCAAGATGGTTTGTCCATCACTGGAGATGAGTTGAGTGATACCTCTCTTTCTGGGTCCATAAACTTTCCGTAAGGCTGTATAGAATCTCTTCATATCGTTCATGTCAGCTGCTTGTTGTAATTCTTCTGCTTTTGCCTCCCACCAGTCTGATTTCAACTTCCTGGTGTACCGTTGGAGTTGCCGTTTGCATTCTACATACTTCGCTTTATTGGATCGTGTATTCATCTGCAACAGTTTTTCCCGTGCTGGTTTCTACCTGTCAGCAGTCTCTCAAGCTCAATGTCCCCTTCGTCAAACCAGTCTTGATGTTTCCGCTTTGGCTTCTCAAGAACAAGTTCCGCTGCGTCATGCACAACAGTTTTTAGGTTTTGCCAGTTCTCCTCAATCTCATCACCCATCGGCTGTAATCTGTTGGTCAGAGCTCTCTCGATCTCGTTCTCGAGCTTCTCTTTGATGGAGACATCCTTCAGTCTTGCTGTATTCATCTTGGTCGGTGGTTAGGTGGCAGTTCTATTGTGCCGTTTGCTGACTGAGAATTTGATTGTGGATCTTAGCATCTGATGGTCGATTGAACAATCAGCACCTCTCATCACTCTGGTGTTAAGCACATCTTTCAGATCTTTCTGTCTTGTGATCACATAATCCAGGAGATGGCAGTGTTTTGATCGTGGGTGCATCCAGGTGGTCTTGTGGTGTTCCTTGTGCTTGAAAACTGTATTGGTGATGACAAGGCCATTTTCCGAGCATAGAGCCAGTAGAAGTTCACCATTTGAGTTGCATTTGCCAATACCATGAACACCTAGCACCCCAGGCCATTTATCATGATCTTTTCCAACTCTTGCATTGAAGTCTCCAGTTAGAATCAGTTTGTCTTTGGCTGGAACCTTGGAAAGAACAGTTCTGAGACAACTGTAAAACTCCTCCTTGTTTTCATCGGGGTTGGTCATTGTCGGTGCATAAACACTAATGACTGGCGTATACTCCCCTCTCCAGTGGCAGTCTCATCGTTATTATCCTATCATTAATCGGTGTAGGGTCCTGGTCAAGAATGTCAGCAATGGAGTTCCTCAGCGCAAGACCGACTCCGCTTTCTCTGCGATCGCCTTCATCCTTTCCACTCCAGAAGAATGTATAGCCACAGTCTGCCATGCTGTCATATCCAGGTAGACGAGTCTCACTCAAAGCTGCAATGTCGATGTTATATCTGCTTAGTACCTTAGCTACTAGAGCAGTCTGGCGTTCAGGTCTATCAGTGCCAGCACGGTCCAGCAATGTCCGTACATTCCACTCGGCTAGATTCAGTTTTCTTCTGCAACCTAGCTGACTTTTCACTGGTCCCCAGAGCGGGAGGTGACCAGCGCGAACCTTTTTTGGCCGGGCGTCGTTCGATCCGGAGTGTTATCTGTTGTGACCATTTTCATAGGAGCTGCATGCAAGGATTTGAAGTAAAACTAGCTTTTGCATTGACTAGTATCACTCTCTCGACAAAGTGGGGTGTTTAGCGACGGGCAAGGGCTAGCCGATGACATGCCGCCACCTCACTTGCTGCAGCGGCTGACCAGAGAATTGGTATGTTAATTTCTGCTCTTAAGGGCGCCACATCTCCCTACTGGGTGGTCCACCACAGACCTTAGCGACAGATCTTGTTTTTAGTTCTGCCAGAACGCCCAGTGCGCCTTCCTCATTGGTGAAGTTGTACCAATGGGGTTGCCGGTTTAGTCGCCGACTACTCGACCATGCGACAGGTTGTATCGGATTACATGTTACCTATAGCAGGCTTTCAGTGCCTGACCTGACCATCTATATATAGCATATAATAAGAGACAAAACACTTTAATGCAAAATAACTTTATTTATGCTCCAATAATTTACCACAAAATAATCTTTTTTTTTTTTTTGATAATGACTAATAATTATTCAGCTCGGGTCCGGAACGGAAATAGTTTTCTTCTTGATGGTTCCATCATTTATTTATAATTTGACCCAAACTTGTTTTGGCATAGAATGGCGGTTATTCGCTTTTTTAATAAGATTTTTAGGATACTTCTAATGGGCAATCAGTGTCACGGTCTTAAGGGAATAAACTGACATCAGTTAAATATAATTACCTTTAATGTAAAATGTTAATTCAGAGTTGTCATATCATCCCATGGACTTAAAGTTATTCAGTACTGTAACTGCAAACATGATGGTCCTTTTGATAGATCGTAGTTTTGATCTCCTTCAAACCATTGTTGGCATTTGTGCAGTCATTCTAAGTTGTCTAAATATCGACCTTTTCATTTTGCAATGAGCTTAATTTAATCCATATATGTTATTAATTCTGATCTCATTTTGTCATTCATAGATAGTTTGTGACGTTTAATCCGGTGGACCTAACAAATGACAAGGATCTGGTTTATACTGTTGTACATATACATTTATAACTTGTCCAGAAACGTCACAAAGAACAACTACATCCGTTGATTAGACGAAGACGACGATATTCCGCATAATTAAGTTTTAGCTGTTACGAATCTAGAGTCAAAAACTAAGTAACAGAAAAAGAAAAACCAACAAATTTTGTAAAACTCAACAACCAATTTTTAGTTATCAAAGTTATAAATGAAAATGTGAGACGAACTTACAATATTAAGAAGTGAATCCATGCTAATACTTATAAAGGTCTATGGAAGTCCTAAGTTAATGAAAAGTTCTTTATAAATTTCAAAACCGAAAATGTACCGGTCCTGCAAGAACTGTGACGTTGTAATGATGTTGTTCTCCAGAATTCATTCGAATAACTTGTAAAACATTTAAATAATATTGAAATAATATTATAGTCCAAATAATGTGCACTTTATACTTCCACTTAACGGTCCAAACAAGTGTTTTTCCACTCGAATAATATCTAAGTACAACATAAAACACGTCTGCAGACTTACAACAGAATACACAAAATATAACTCCAAAATTGGAATGAAACTGATTTCAATGTCCTCTCCTTATATACACCGTAGAATCTATTGCGATTGTATTTCGTAATAGACCCCCACGTGACGGAATGCACTACACATTTTACGGCGAATTGGCATATTCATGTGAATCGTATGATTAAGATTATACCAGGTTTAACTGATCGAATGTTGTTTTATTCTTTCTACACCATCTTCTGTATATCTTTCCATTTCAGTATGTGTGCAAAGGTCCAACTTAGAGCCATAATTCTTAAGAAGCATTGAGAGTTAAATTGTCTTGGCTCCAGATATTTTATGACCAAAAATGTCAGCAAATCATATTTAAGGTAATTATTTGGATAAGTGGGACCGTACTCTAAAACCATCATCTATCGTAGTTTTAGTTTTCATGTACATGTTCCCTTTTCATCAATTGTACTCTTCAGCATAATTCTCTAATTTTATTTCCTTAAATGGCAGACTCATAATCTGATGTGCTACCTTGTGTAAATTTTAAAGTTTCTCTTTCCAAATTTAAGAACTTCATACAAGACCACATATTTCAGGCACATACCTTTGCAAAGACAAGCATTGCTTAATTTACAAACAAATTCCTGTGACCAAATCTTCCGGAAGTTCGACAACAGGTGTTAACTTCACGATCAATCAGAAGTTAGGATGTCGAGCCAATAATACGATCTTCTGACATGTAAGATCTATGCCATTCAATACGTTGGTTAAATCATTTATGTCAGAAAGTGAATGAATAATCACAAAGGCCACATTCGCAACAAAATCAACGCTAAAGTTGCCAACCACTACAACTCAAATGGACATTCAGTCGAATCCCTCGAAATGTTACTGATTGAATCCATCCTGGGGGTGGACAGAAGTAGAACGCACACGAAAGGAACGATACTGGATACTACAATTAAAACTCATGGGGAGTTTGGCATACATGCAAAAATCTAATCTTCTCTTTGAATTAGGTCAAAACATATTGTTTAGCTATGTGCTATTGTATTATTTCAATCTTGTTGCAAATTGCCCCTAGCGATTCTAACAAGTAGTTGTTTGGAATTTTTCCTAGATGTTGTATTAAATGTTTGTTTTTGTTGTAAGTTGTTGTTTTTCCCCGGACGAAGATCTTGTTTAGCTCGAAGCGTTGGGAAACCGGTTTTAGCTTGCACCGTTGTGTGTGTGTGTGTGTGTGTGTATATATATATATATATATATATATATATATATATATATATATATATATAGAGAGAGAGAGAGAGAGAGAGAGAGAGAGAGAGAGAGAGACATACATACATACATACATACATACATACTAGTACGCTGCACATACTGCTGCAGTACAATTCATAGAATGCTATTTGGTCTATCTATCGGCATAGCATTTATTGATGGGTTCAAGAGGCAATACAGTTTATAACCAAGTATAAAAAAGTTTTTAAATACCCCGTGTATATCGCCTTTTCATTGTGATAATTTCTTTCCTCTTTTCATATGTAAACACAAGCATTTTAATGTAAACTCGATGAAGAAACTGTATGATGATATACCACCCGTGAAAATGTTAGTCTTTTCGGGGAATGTGCCTTATATAGCAAATTTCTTCTAAATGTTATCAGGATTTTAAATGTGCTACCCTTGTCTTTTGTTGTTTTATATGTTTGATATATCTGTAACAATTTTTTAATATTTTACTATTATATTTTATTGTGAACTTCATGTTTGCATGTATTTGGAAAGGGTTTAATTTTCCTAAAGTGGTTTTGTACAATTCTTCATGTTTACATTTTCTCCGAACTTCAGGCTCGTAGCGACTACGAGGTGCCATACAACGCTACTACATACATACCTGTTATATATCTACATTTAAAGATTTTTCTTTTCTTGATGCTACTGGTTATGATAGACTAGCATTTCTTTGAGAACACTTGTTTTTCTGCTTTAGACAAGGTCCTATTTCCTCCATAGGTTTTGCGCTTTCTGAGTTTAGAAGAGGAGTGGTCAGTTTTTATTTCGTTGTCATCGAGTTTGCAGTAACCATTTTGCCACTTGTTGAAAAGGAAAGGTCAACTTTACTGATAAATCGCATGTACAGTTTGTGAAATCTTCCACCTGGTTGTGGTAAGTGTCTCGATGTAGGTACTGGAGTGAAATTTTTTCGACCACTTATTTGGTTTGCAGAACTTAATTTTACTTCCCCACTGGCAACATTTTGAGGAGCCATCTGACAGAATGAATAGCTCTGTTTGAAATGAAGTGTTGGGAACAATGAATAATTTAGATACGAAATGTCTGTCTTGTTCTAAATGTGAAATTCAAACTCGTCGATCTTTGCTTTTTCATGCTGGTAGATAATTGGTTAATATAAGGAATAACTCCACCCATTACCTGTATTTTTAAACCTTTTTGTAGTTATTTAACGGAGCCTGCCCATGTCCATTTAAAATGTTTTTGACACAGAATTTGGTATAATAAAGTGGAGCTTCATAAATTTATTTGAAGCTTTTACTCGTACTTTCAATGGCATAAGTTTCCAAAATTAAGTAAAACGTAGGATTCTTTAAGTGTACTAAACATTATAAACTTTACTGTCGGGAAAATAATCCTTATTCCCGTCGATTTTTGACGTATACATAAAGATTGATCCATGTATGTATTATTGAGTGTGGTATGTCTCATATAATAGTATATTTAATATATATATATATATATATATATATATATATATATATATATATATATATATATATATGTATATATATATATATATATATATATATATATAAGCGTGTACATCGGAGTGTGCTGCTTCAAATATGTGTTTGCTACTTTAAGCGATTCAGATGTTAACTCCTTTTGATAGGAAAGGTGGGATGGGTGTTTCAGGTGGGTTATGGCAACAATGATTCAAAGAGTGATTTTATTTCCCACTAAGCTTAGCTTTACTCACATTCATTTGCGAAAGGACGTCGGTTTGTTCTCCTTGCTGACAATGTTAGGTGATCCATAATTTAGCATACTATGTGGAAAAATATTATATTGTCCTATCAACCTATTACAGTCATCAGTGTATCCGTAAGGCCGCCTCTGCTTCAACGTTCTGTACATTGAATATCGTGGGGCATAATTAGCTTTTAAAGTATTTTTGGGTCGTTAAAGCACAACTTCCCTTCACCTTTATGTATTTTTTAAATCATATGAAGGAATTCAGAACCTTTATCAGTCCTAGATTTCTTAGATCCCCCCTTCCACTTAATTGCTTTAATTGCATTAGAATCGATTGAGCAGTGATCAGAATTAAGGAGACTTTACCCTAAATAAGGAAATATGTAAATGTAAATAATAAAAGCAGGTACTTTTTCTATGGACAGTTTCTTTGTATCTTACTTATGTTTAAAACATAAGTTAGTTGTGCTTCATACAGGTCGACAGTGGAGACTAATCAAACTTATGCATTCTTAAACTTATGTTTACGTCTTCAGTAGTTAATAAGCAGTTTAATTACTCGGTTACTAAGTCATAAAATGTAAACTAACGGACCTGGATAATTATTATTCAAAATATTGTAAAACGTTTGAGTGGACTAGCATATGTGCCAAAATTAGATACTTAGAAGCATTCAGTACTGAGCATTTGTTTCTCCTTTTTGCCCTTTCTAAATGGTTCTGTTTAAAAAGTTGAATTAAAATAGCCACCTGGACTGTGCGTTTATTCTTTATTTCATTTGAGCTCATATGAAAAGCACAGGGGGAAAAAGTACATCATTTTCATTTTTCACTCTTTAATGAAAAAAGTGTCGTTTTTCATTTCAATAAGGATATAATTTAAGTGGAAGCAGTAACACATTGCTGTTTATCTTAAAATACAAATTGAGTGTGATTGCTTGTGGCGGTTGAGAAGTAATGAGTTTGTATTGGAGCTTATATAGAAAAAGAAACACACGGAAGTTAAGTTATACCTATTTACAACAAGATAATGCAGAATGAGAATATGTTAGTATACCGAAGTAAAATATTTAATTTACAAGTATTACAAAAAATACGAACAGCAATATATCCATTTCTTTATTTTTATGGCAATAAAAACCAGACATTCATCAAAAATGTTTCATACTTGTGATTCATTGCACACTCTTCATATCACGTTTAAGAACTGTTACAAGTTCAGATTTAAAATATATAAAAGGGCGCTATTGAAAGATTGTTCAAAATCAGTAACTTTCAAAGCCACTAAAACTATTAGTTCTATTAGCGTTCAAACACCAAACCTTTTTAATTTGCCTGGAGGTAAACGATTTCCCAGAAAAGGCTCACCATCAGGCTTATTTTCTAAATGATATTCTTACCAACATATAAAATTTTTATTTTTATTTTCCCAGACTCTTGTTTTTGTTGTTTTATTTGTACCTTAAAGTTTAAGGATGGAATTTTTCACCACGTTGTCGAGCAGACCTTTCACTTCTGATATTGTAAGACAGTCCGGCCTCCTTTAAAGATGTTATTGATACGTAGCATATTTAAACCTTTGTGTTTACCAGTTTCCAGCAGAGAATGCTTAGTTAACATATTGTCAAAACTAGAGGTCACTGAAGATAGTACGGCACCTATTTCCGTTGGAATCTCATTAGATATGATCATCATCATCTTTGTTCTTCGTTTCTCCATCATGATCTGTATGCATTTATGTGTCTATAATAATTCAATAATAAATATTCAATAATAATAATAATAATAATAATAATAATAATAATAATAATACACAAGTAGAATTAATATATCAGTATTATCACCTCGAATGACACAATACTTGTAGCCACTACTAGCATCTACTCCAAATAAGACCATGTGACGTCATTGTCGGATGAATATACATATACAAGGTCTATCAATGACATTGTTTCTTATCTTTCTGAAAGTTTCAGATTATGATATATTGGTTTCAAGAACTCTTGTGCTGCTTCTGTGTTACCAGATAGGTAGACTAAAAATGAGATTAAAGATAATGATGATGTTTTATCCACTCTCACATGAATATATTTACAAGTATATTTTTCATAAAAATAAACCGAAGGTTCAAGTCATTATATATATATATATATATATATATATATATATATATATATATATATATATATATATATATATATATATATATGAGAGAGAGAGGGTCAGTAGTGAGCAATCTTTGAAACATGTGCTTCTGGATATCGAGTTACAGCTCAAATGATTTTCATTACTTTAAATTAAACATCACTGGGAAACGACGTAAACTTAAACAGCAATAATAATAGAGAGAAAAAGTGAACATATAGCGAAATAGTAGGGCTAAAGCAGTATGCTAAAGGAATGTTTGTGTGGATACCAAATCCTCACATTCCAGAGAGAAAGAGACTGAGAGACAGAGAGAGAGTCATGACAATTTGTTCACATTATTATTAATTTTACCAATATTTGTAGTTCAATTTATATAGCCAATTATAATAATAATAATAATAATAATAATAATAATAATAATAATAATAATAATAGTAATGAGGACTTTGTATAGCGCCTAATCTTTAGAAGCTCTAAGCGCTTTACAACATTTGACAACACTTAAAAAACATATATAATGATATGATTACAAAATTAAAAACAAACACCACGAAAGTAGAAACAGAAAATATGCTGTAAATATTTAAGGCAAGGATACATTATTAGGTCTTTAAGTCTGTTCTTGCAGTTGAAATAGGTGAGTTTTAAGAGCGCTCTTGAATGAGATCACTGTGTCTTTGTGTCTAAGTGCAGTGGGCAATTCGTTCCACGTTGCTGGGCCCTGGTATGCAAAAGAGCGTTGTCCATATAATTTCATCTTCATAGTGGGAATAATGAGAATACGAGTGTCAGAAGAGGAGCGTAAGCATCTTGCAGGTGTGTACACATGGGTGAGGTCAGATAGGTATGTTGGACTGGAGCCCGTCAGTGAAACGTAGCACAGAGAACAAATTTTGTGTTTAATTCTGGATCGTATGGATAGCCAGTGTAGGGTACAGAGCAGGGGAGAGGCGTGCTCTGATCGTGGTACTCTAAGGATGATCCGAGCAGCTGTGTTTTGAACTTTTTGAAGTTTCTGAAGTAGATATTGAGACGAACCAGACAGAATTGAGTTACAATAGTCCAGTCTTGAAAGTACTAAGGAACACACAAGTGTTTTAGTGGCATCAACTGAAAGATACTTGCGAATGGAGCTGATTCGTCTCAGCTCAAGATATGCAGCCTTGTATATGTTCATGACATGTTGGTGCAACGAGAGAGTACTGTCGAGAGTGACACCGAGGTTTCGTACTGACTGTGTGAATTTAATATTGGTGTTGCTGATATTTATTGTCTGAGGTAAAGGATGTGAATGAGAAATTCTTTGTGTTGTAATCAGGATGGCTTCAGTTTTATCATCATTCATCTGCAGCTTGTTACATGTCATCCATGATTTCACATCGGAAATGCACCTCTCTACGCCTTGGATGGTAGCTTCAACTTCAGCTAGATGGCTAGATTTGTATATTTGGGTGTCATCAGCATACAATTGGTGAGACACTGGATGATGATCTATGACACTTGAGAGTGGCTGAGTGTATAGAATGAAGAGAACAGGTCCAAGAACAGACCCCTGTGGAACACCACAGCATAGATCAACTGGGCTGGAGTGTTTTCCATTTGCGGACACAATTTGTGTCCTGTTGACCAAGTAGGACTTGAACCATAGTAAGGCCGTATCATGAATGCCAAATACATGTTGGAGACGGTGAAGTAATATATCATGGTCTATAGTGTCAAATGCTGCAGACAAGTCAAGGTGAGTGAGGACTGTAATCTTTCCGCCATCCAAAGCAGAGAGAAGGTCATTGACTACTTTCAGAAGAGTAGTTTCAGTACTGTGGCAAGCGCGATATGCAGACTGTACATTGCTAAAAAGACTGTTTGAATTCAGATGAGATACAAGTTGGGATAGAACAACTTTTTCTAAGATTTTTGACATGAATGGGAGATTAGAAACTGGGCGGTAGTTCTTTAAATCATTATGGTCGAGTGTTAGTTTCTTCAGCAGAGGCTTTACAATGGCAGTTTTGTAAAATGATGGGAATTCCCCAGTTGAGAGAGAGGTATTAATAACATCAGTTAGTGAAGGCAGTATTGGACTCAAGCACTCTAGCAGCAGTGACGTCGGAATCGGATCCAGTTCACATGACTTTGGTGCACTCTTCATCACGATTGTACGTACTAAATCCATAGAGACAGGTTCAAAAGGTATCTATTACTAGGCTGCGATTGACGCTCTTAAATACGACTCCCCAAACCAGATAGTTTCTTGTAATATAAATGACACATTTCCCAAGCAGGATCTAACATTATAAATTATCAATTGTCCAATTAACAAACAGCCGCTGTTAAATAATTGCTGGCCTACAATTGGGCGGTTATATGAATGACGCCTTTCCCAGGAGAGATCTAAAATTATCAATTATTAATTGTCCAATTATCAAACATCCGTTGTTAGTTATTTGCTGGTCTACCATTGGTTCTGTTAAATATTACGATAAACGTCATATACCTTCGTGTAATATTAATAAAAAGTCAATTCATGTCCATCGAATCTAAACACTATTTTCAAATGATTTTTTTATTGTCCAAATATACAATCAACATAAGAATGATTTATTCTTTATTTTGTATCCGCATAGTACTATAATAAAAAATCTTTTCACGCCTTCCTTGTAAAGAAACTAATTAAGAAACATATGCATTGTCCTTTTTATGGTGATTCTATCAATATTTTGACATGCAAGTCAATGCTAATCATAAAAATAAATGAAACATTTCAATGAAATATTTGACTCATTACTCATAAAATTTAAGTAAATTTGGCCACTACTTGATAAGTATATAAAATATTTTTGTATTTGCCTTTGACGAGCCAGCTTATAGCTTTCCCATACTCTGTCAATTTGTTATACAAAAGCGTTTATATAGCAAATGACGAGTAACCAACGCGTTTTCAGAGTATTTGTCCTCTGGAAGAAACATGTTACTGCCATTTGACTCTCAACAGGATGTGATACATTGAATTCTGAAATGCATATTTTAAACCTCTGACACATGCCAGACCTTTAACTAACATTAAATAAATGAAAAACTGTTAACACTATATACGACGAAAACTTCACATGTTGATGGGAACATAAAATAAAGATGCAAAGCATATATTTTAGCTCCTATTGTATCAATAAACTATACTTGTTCTTCCACTGTAAAAACGGATGTACTACAGTATATGATCCACATGTTGGACAACTGAAATAATGTGCATAAAGTAATTATTCATTTGAACGGGCTGTGACATGATTCGTCTGAATAATAGTAACTAATTAGCATCATGATCAAGTTTCTACTAAAAGGCCAGATTTTTCTTGCTTTTATGTTTTCGTTTTACATGACATGATTTTAGCAAAAAGGTGGGAAGCATCAAAATGCTTTACGATGCAAAACGCTTTACAAATACTCATTTGATTCATAATGGCTAAGCTTTTCGATGAATTAATCATTAAAAGAGAAGACAGCCATCGTATCAACAAGGTATGCCCTTAATAAGTTCTATCAAGCTTAGCTAATTAGTAAATGCATTTTGATAGACCAAACTTGTAATGCTTTTATGGACATGGCGAGCTACTGCGGCCTGGCGTTTTGAATTCAAGATAGCCAAGTACATAAAATGATAATTACAATGATCATTTCCGTAAATTTAATTAAAATTGGATATTTAAAACAGGCATTATAACATTGCAACGAAACTTGTATCTAATTACGGTTGACAGGGATGGTGGTCTTTCTTGATAAATAATACAATCTGTTTTCAGTTCAGTAGAGACATGTGTAAAACACATAAACACACGATTATTCACTTGGGCTTCTTCAGGGAGGAAAGCCTCTCTCCTCTTCTGTTTTCTGTTTGTATAAATGATCCGGAAATTGCAATACAATCAAATATACGGGAGGGTATCATTTTAGAAGAAATTCCTTTTTATCGTTTAGTCTTTGCTGATGACACGGTGATATTTTCAGACACAGCAAATGATCTACAAGAATCCCTAGATAAATTACATGCATACTGTTTAGGATGGAAAATATTTATAAATATTAATAAAACAAAGGTTGTGATTTTAACAAAACAGCTAACAGAACAGATGTTTCATTTAAATACGAAGATGTATTTCTCGACATTGTAGAAAATTTTAATTATCTAGGACTGGTTTTTACCAATAGAGGCTCGTTTCGATGTGTTACTGAGACTATTGCTGGTGAAGGGGTCAAAACAATGAAGGTAATTCTGAATAATATTAATAATCTGCAATGTCCAGTGAATACAATGCGTGATTTATTTTTATTAGTTTGCATCTCCAAATTTATTTAACAAGAGTTGGAGAAGTCTGATAATAGCCTAACTCAGTCCATATGTCTTTCTTTTTGTCGCTTTTGAACCAAAGACGAAATGACATATTTCATTCTCACTGGAGTTCAACAGTTGCTTCGAAAATTTCATACATGTTTGATGATATAAAAGATGTTTTCGAATCCGCTTCATATCTTAGAATACTTGCAACTGCCTGTCACAGAACGGCTTTAAGTAAATTAAGGGTTTCATCACACCCATTGAAAACAGAGACTGGTAGACATGTAGGAAACGAATGACATGAAAGACTGTTAGGTTTGTAGCAGCACCGAGGGCTTCCCCATCACGTTTTGTAGGCGTCCATTTCTCCTTCCGACCCCTCCAAGATAACCCTTCGTCGGCATTTTCGACGACGACCGCATGTTGTGGTGGTTGGTCGCACACAGAAGTTTCTAAAATAATTATCGGTGTTTGATATTGACAATTTTTGTTATCGTTTTAGCAAAATCGTATATTAGCTATTATGACTCCGACAAAAAAAATATTGTAATCGCCGACTTGTTACGGTGTACTATTTTTGCTGTGATTCAGCATTAATTTTATCATTGCAGCCCTTCTTAATTCTTCCAATATTTGAACGAGTTGTTGCAGTTGAGTAATATTTTCCGATATCTCATTTCTTACTGTTAAAATTTCACTCATTAACCATCTAGATATTGATCTAATTTTTTTCAATACCATGTTTTTATATAGTCAGATTTGAATCAATTTAAAAATTAACAATTAATATAATGATTGGAAGAAATCACTGTGCATGGTTGTTTGCCGGAAAGGCAGGCGGTGTGGTCGGCGGTGTGTTAACGAATATTGCTGGCAGCATATGACTTTAATATTATCGTGGTGGTGGATTGATGCCATTACTCAATGTGGTGTAGGCATAAGATCAGCATTCAGATTGTGTATTGGTCATGGAATGAATAATGTTAGATGGCACGCATGGAATAATGGAAGATTAGCTAAGGAAATAATTAGAATATTAATAAATCTAGAATAATAATTATTATTGTTTTTAATTAAATGTAAATAGTTTATATATGGACGAGGAGAGATATAAATATTAACTCATGTTCCGATAAGAATAGTAAAGTGTAACCTTGACAGACTAATTACACATCCGGCTAAGCTGCCATATCGACTTGGTCTCTATGGTTAACTTGGTCTCTATGATTATATCAGAGATGTAAAAATCATGTTTGGTCAACGTACTGTGCTGAAGATTTTCCAAATATCATTGACGCGACAATGACGGATGAGCGAGCTAGAAAAATTATTATATTAAAATTAAATTTATTGTTGAGCATCGTGACGGTGGAAGGGTGATCCTAGAAAAATATGAACCTGTGCGTGAGTCTCGACAAAAGGTAATCGTGTTTTCATACTTAATAAGGCAACATCGCCTGGTTTTCTATTAGGTATCGATAAACAATTTTACCAAAATGCATACCCGTTTACTGCAGTTGTATATGTAATATACTGGGTACAGCCACCAGATAAAAACAAATTATTACCAATGAAAACTGGATCGTTAAATTACGTGGCACTACGAGTTATTGAATATCTGGATCAAGCACGTGGATTGGCATTAACACTAAAACATCGTGCTGTAAATCAATCAGTGGAGTAACACTGTGCAAGAAAAAGGAACAACATTCGATGATGTTGCTTTACTTGAAGTAAAATAAAATACAGAATTATCGTTAAAAAAAACTATTAGCGGTAAATAATACATTAATCTGGAAAATATATGAAAACTGGTATCATTGAAATTATCAAACATAACGCACATGTACGGTCGCGTGACTTAGCATTTCCGCGTGTCAGAAAAGTTCCATTTTATGATGGTGATATTTATCAGGCGATCCATAATGTTACCGCGCACGACCAAGTATCAGTGTGGTTGCTTTCCAGGAACACAACAACACCATGACTTACTAACGTCAACGGCAGTTAAATACACAACCGACCAACTACTCATTGATGAACTTGCTAGTAAGTGTTTACAGTCGCGTGCGTCGTTTCTCAGTGTGCACCGACAAATTGTCAGATGGATCAGTGCCGCAATAATTCCTGAGCATATTGATGTCCAAACAATCCCTCAGCAAGTGTTCGATTAAGTCGTTCAACAATTGCTTGAACACCATGTATTTCAGCGTGTCCACGTCGGTTTTTCACATTATGCTGTTTCATTAGCGACTTCATCAAGAAATTCTCCACCAGGATCAACCTGAAGTAATCGTGGTCAGCGTAGACGATTCGCTAGCCAATGACGTTTATAAATTAGTGTGAATGCACCTTCGACTTCTGTTGCTGTTCTAACCTTGATTCTACTTGCAACATCAACGATAGTTAACGCGTTTTTAAATGTTTAATCCGCGACCTTGTTTAACAGTATCATGTGGCAGAAATAAAATATCTGCCTGATGAACTTCATTGGGTGTTTTAATATCAAACCACCCACGTTGAATTATCCTAGGCGCCTGCACATAAATTTGCCATATTACTTGTCGAACCAGCCACGCTGCGACGATATCACTTCGGACATTAGCAGCACTCGCAAGTTTGTTTATCGCTGTTGTTCCTTTCCTATAACCACCAACGCTGCAAAAAATAAAGGACAGTATACTGTCAGACATTATTTACCATTAACGGTTTATAGTTAAACCGAGATTCACTGGTGAATCGCCAAATTATTACTCATCGCAGTTCTTACCAGCCAGTTCGCGAGCGATTCTGTAAAATTCTTATTTTTATCATGCCCAGTACATGCACCAATCGCACATCATCTATATGTCGCTGTTCTAAGTAGCTGTTTATATACGCGACATCATGGACGTAACACGCACGAACAATGTTGTTAACGGAAACTTCACCGATGCGTTGTCGATCACACTCATCAAGTCGAATATCAAGTCGTATTCTAGAGCCTCAGTAATAATATCCTGGAAGCTATTTTTCTCCGCGATATTTTACCCATGGTGTTCCTGGCAATTTTCCTACCGCTGCTACAATGCTGCCACCATGGGTTGATTGCAACCCACTCACAAATCTATATTTTCAAAAACTCGAATATAGTCAATTCGCCGACATGGTAAACAACGCAAAGAAAAACCCCTCACCACTAGGTTGACAGATACCTAAACAACAACCACAAACCGGTAGTGGTTTTAGCCACCAAGGGCTTGGACAGAGTGCAAGAAAGCCGCTTTCTGCCTCCCGCCAGGATGTACCATTGCACGGGGTGAAACAGGTCACACATTTGTCCAGACAATATTCTCGAAGACATTGACCAACA
The DNA here is from genome assembly GCA_016617855.1 of Megalonaias nervosa. Classification (NCBI taxonomy): domain Eukaryota; kingdom Metazoa; phylum Mollusca; class Bivalvia; order Unionida; family Unionidae; genus Megalonaias; species Megalonaias nervosa. Next base: position 7,932 of record JAECUM010020647.1, on the reverse strand, counting down.
TGAAATTCTTGTTGGTGCTTTTCTAGCCGGTAATAATTCACCGGGAATCATGCAAGAAGCAACATCGATCTGCAAGCAATTATACACACGTGGATTCATGGACAAATATGTGTATTGCGCAGAAGTCAACGGAATCATTAATGAGGTTGACAGCGACTGATTCGCGGGCGTCGATGCGCTAGTGGATTCGCGAGACACTAATTAAAAGACCGCAAACAAACATAATGATCATACATCGATCGCGGTTACATACCTGTTCGCGTGAAAAATTAAGGATTACCTGTATATGGATCCCCATACGGGAGATCCATATATGGGTCCGGAGTCACCGACGATATCACATCGTATTTTACAAGAATGGTACCTAAAGCTGTTGGTCAAATCGGCGATTTAGCCGGTGAAGCATTTAAGAAAATCCGAGAACGACTAACCGCGCTTGTTGTGTTAGTGGAAAACAGTAGGTTGTAAACCAATCAGGGTTAATTAAATTACCAAATACAACGACGATGCATGCGAGTGTCAGTAAAGTCATAAATGCAACTGCGAATCAGTGATTCCAAGAACTTACGTCACCAGTGATCACCGGCGATTCGTGGATTACAAGTACAAAATATTACTGCAAGTCTTAAAGCAGGCAGCGGGTTAACTCACAGCAAACTCCAGCACTGGTGATTTGCTGATCACTAGTGACGAGCTCCCTTGCGATGTGCTTGCACACCATTTTAGACAACAGCGATCCTTACAATGTCCAGGCGAATATCAAACCCGCCTTTGACATGCAGGCGAAGATACTTAAAGACGATTCGGTCCGAGACAATCAATTTTATTGTTATGAGGCAGGTATACATGACCAACGACGACATGTAGAACTTCAAGTCCAAGACACATCCAAGTATTTCTTTCAGGCAATAACTGAGGTCAAAGGTGTACTTGTGTGTGGCGACAACGGTGCTGCATATGCGGCTAACGATTAAGTAGATTTCGTCAACAATGACGTGGTGGCACTGTTTAACAGTGCTCGATATATCACTGATGGGGTCGAAAATTGAAGCGTGTCTCAGTGATGTTGACGTCGTAACGACGGTGATCTGTCTTGCGTGATACAGCGATGATTTCAAGAGTAGTGCAGGCCCAATAATGATGTTCGCGAAAGTCACCACCGACAACTCTATTTCGCGGCCATATATAATTGGACAACCACAAAACCGTGACTCTAAATTTTGCTCATTATGATATCGCATGAGCATACCATCGACTAATGACATTTATGGATCGTGACCAGAACATCGACACTGAGTTGCAAATATCTCAACGGGATTTCTCGACGCTGTATCCGATTTATTATTTAAATTGAAACATCTGGATTTGTTCAGATAAAGTGTCGTTGACATTCACGTGCGATCTCATTTAGATCGTGGTGGTGGTTGATGAATACTGAGTTATCGTCGTGACACTGTCGAATAAAACGATGTTGTTAGAAGATGTTACTAGAAGTACGAAAGTAATTGACGCCCCGTCGAGAAGATGTGAGTGTGCAAGCAAACCTGCAATTGGTTGTACGCAATATAATAACACGCAATATAATAACACGTCATACACACACATTAATGTTTCTCTGACGCCATGTCAGATTAAATATCTTCAATAAAGAAAATGAGTTCAAAGTCGCTGAAGCTTACAAGTGAACAGTTGCGTGGTGGTTCAAATAAACTTGTGCTCACAGACAGACAAATCAAGCATGCGAGTGACGCCTGAGTAGCGGGAGTCAAAATATATTTGATTTGTCAGAGATAGTGATGGCCAACATGACTAAGAACGGTGGAATATTTCCATTTCTTGCATTAATAGCAGCAGTGCTGGCGGCATTAACAACTTCTGCCATAGCCTCGGCGCAAGCCATTGCAAAAGCAGTTGCGCTCGGTGCCATTGGATATGGCGGTAGTAAATTAGCACAAAACAAAACTGGTGGAAAAGTCAGTGATATTTCACAAAACACAGTAAAAAGAGACCTACAAACAAGGCTGTAGACTAACGCCGCAAAAGTGCCAGGTAAAACTTTTTAGAGGAGTTTTCTTGCGTGATCAGTTACCTGATCGACCACATAGAGCTGTGCAAAATATAATGAATCTCGATGGTCAGGATGACCTAAGCTCACACTTGGACGCATATGCAATTGATCCACGCAGCGTTTATTGCGCAGATTCGTACCAGCTAACACCAGAAGAATTTATCGAGTATATTAGCGGGATTGGTAGCCATGGGACCTCGCGAGGTCCTGGATAACTCTCTGTCACGGTCTAGTATAGACACTGACCACACAAAGGATCACTGATCCACCAATATGTGGTCGGGAACCCATCGTGGTGGTACACGCGATGTCACCGTCTACGCTTCCGCCCATATAGCCGCACACAATTGCGCGTCTAGCCGTAATACCATATAATAAAATTACTTGAATCATGGCTGATATTTACGGACGTTCATGTTAAAAACCAGTCACGTCGAAGATCGACGCATACATGTCAAAATATACGACTAAAGACAACCTCGCCGAATTCATGAATCTCACGGGGTTGGTCCTGATGAAGTTGTATTTCAAAATCGATTTGGACGGTTAATGATGGGCAATATCGGCTGGGCGGATATTATCACGCACGTACTCGGGACGACCACAGATAACATCGTCGTGTTCAGTGATGCGGGGAAAATTAAAGATTCAAGCATATCCATAGCGAAACTTAGAAATGAAATTATGAACAAGGTCGGCACGAGAATTGCGACAACTGGCGACTCAATGAACGGTACCCTTAATCTCAACAACAAGATTGTGTTGTTACATGATCCCACCAACGACAACGACGCGGTAACAAAAAATACGCGGAAACTAAAGTAAAAAAGACCGGTGATACAATGACTGGTAAACTCGTCATTTTGGGTGGTAACCGGATTTCGTTGTTGAGTGATCCAACTTCCGACGACGATGCAGCCACAAAATATATATCGATGGTTTGGTCACGGCAACCAGCAACTCGGTGGCCGTCTTTGATGCAATGGGAGTTGCTATGGGTCAACGACTGACCGAACTCGACAAAGAATACGACACACATCTGAAACAATTGAATATTTACGTACCAATTTCCGAAAACTCGACAATGTCGTCGAAGATTTTTTCGGGGACCCGTTCGTCGTCAACGTATAACTCCCAGACGTACGCGCACGGCTCGGATAAATCGCCGATATAAAATCCGATCCAAACTTAACAAGGCCAAATCCGGATAAAACTCAGTCAGAAGCGGGTTGGGGCTGTCAGAGATGACAGATCTTTCGATGATCAGTTGTTGTATATCGCACGAGGATTTCTCCGGTTGTCGCCGATCTCAATACTATCAAAATCAAGCAGATCCCAGACCTATTGGTGAATAGATTACCGCAATTAATAACCAACTTGACGAACAATGAAAATTAAGTTTCTCTGTCGTCGTCGCATCTGGGACATCCACGCGGTCGAGAAATTCACAGCGATTTAGATTTACTAAAGATGGACCTGGTATAGAATAACTATTGTTAGTAGTATTTGGTTTAAAAAAATCGGAAGTGATTTTATGACATCTCACATGCGATATATGATGTTTGATAGCACGACATCGCCGTGGTCCCCGACAACGACAACGTAGTTTCATCTGATCATTATTGGTACGTTGAACTTCGACGTTTGATCACTTAGATGATAAATATAGTATGATGTCTGATATACCGATATAAACATACCGATGCAATCAAGTGTTGGAGTATCAGCAGGCGTTAAAAATATCGTTGATTACCACGCTGCAAAACAAAACAAATATAACAGGTGCATCATAACCATTGACAATATCGTTTACGTGGTGTCTACGATCGCCTCGTCCTCGGCGGTGTTCATTGGAACGCTGTCAGAGAAGTATGTAATTGCACCGGTGATCGGACTGGCATACCATATATACGTGGGCGTCGTCGTCGCTGGCGTGTTCAACATAATTGCAAGAAAGTTATCGGTATGTGCCAGTAAAAAATAACAAGAACAAACTGGCATGACCAGCACAGTAAGCAACGCATCCGCGACTTTGTCAAAGATTATTTTAGTGTCTGATGAAGAATTTATCTCGATCAAGTACGTTTATCAACGCACATGGACGTCACTGAAACGAGGACTATCAAACAGGAACATCACTGACGTTTCACGAAACGTCGATGAATTAATGGAAGTTGTTGTGACAACACCTATTACAGTTGACCGTAGATGCCAGTGAACGATTCATCAGCGTTTCGCGAAATGAATTAACGATAAGGCTATCAATACAGATCTAACAAATAACGTAAGGACTTGATAGAGTCAGCGCCAATACAACGCTGCCGATCATGTCGATGGTGTCAGTGTCAACGAAGAAACCGGAATTTGAAGTTGTGTTTGGAAATCCGATTACGACTCCAAACGGTCGCGGTCTCGAGACCGCGCCTGGGAGATTATTATAGCTGGCCAAATATTCGTTCGAAATCATTTTGGAGGACTCGACGCCAACAAGTTGCGTTTTCTCTTGCGTGGAAAAACAAAGCCGATTGAACGCCCAGTTGGAACGTCGTAGGGATTCCCACCGGTGCATGTGAAATCGAGCAGACCAAAGATCAACTTCAACGAAGAATAAAATCGATAATCGAAAAGGAATCCAAAATCACGATAAAGGTCCACGAACCGACGCTGAGCAGCATAAACGTAAGCGACAAATCAGTTTTGATCTGCTCGACAAATATATACTCGGGTTGATGGCGAAATCGGACGCACTACAAAATGATTCAATTCTTCAGTACAACAACGATCCAACCGGCGGTCATCGTCATGTTGCACTTGGCATCGTCAATATCACGATCGCGGTCAATTTGACATGTGGCGTCGTCGATGGCAGTTATCAGAGCGCTGCAGGTAGCGCCGCCCAACATGGATACATATTACATAGGATTTTTGTTTGGCCACCGTGAGTCCTTGTGACCTCATTGTGTCGCTAACGACAAATCCTGTTTATCTGCGATGTCATCATCGTAGTTTGTCCAGGAACAAGTTTACGCTGACGAACTAACACGGGCATTTGTTTGATTTACGTAGGTAAATATTAACGATCAGAGTGTATATCCGGGATACGCTTGAGTAAACGCGGTAATTGGTAATCAGTAATCGGTAAACACACAAAAAAAAGGCCAGCGAAGATCGCTTGCAGTACATACCTTTTGTATTTGATATTTTAATGTATGGTAAGCACGTTACTGTGAATCAGATTGGTCACCGGTAAACCGATTATGACCATCAATAATACCTTTTGTAAACGTGCTAACGAGTTCAGGATTTGATTGCAAACCAGCCACAAGATTTTGCAGGTGTCGTTTCCAGCCTAATTGCTTCATATTCAAACGACAACTCGGATCTGATACTTTCAAATGTAGATGCAAGAAGAACAAACTTGGATATGTAGTTGCCATGTCATTGTCAAGGTTCGCAAACGATGACAACATTAATGATTGAAGGTGTTTGATAAATTTATGTTCAGCTGGTAACATATACAGGCCTGATTGTTTACAATGATTTAGTGTTTCAAAATCATCACTGATGACGTATGGGTCGACTGCAGGATCAAGTTTGATATCGTTGGATAGGCGTTGTTCAATCGCAGAGATAATCGCATCAATGTTTTCCTGATTCGACGTTAAGTTTATTTAATCTCGTTAAATAATTAATTAGAGGATGAAGGATAACATGACTCAACGGGATTGTTGTTCAAGTCTTTGGAGAGCAACTATCCGACCAAAAAATTTAAAAAGTATATGGGTAAGTTGTATGATGTCTGCGTGTGAATGTGGTATATCAGCAGGTTGTGGATCCATATATGATCGATATTGTTTTAATACAGTGGTGATGCTACTAATTATAATATCGATTTAAACCTCGAAGTTCGTAGTTAAGTTTTATATTTTCTGATGTTAGTTTCTTTATTTGTTCACGTTGTTGTTTAGAAAACACATTTAAATCATCGATGTCATTCTGAATTTTATGTTGATTATCTATCTTTTTTGTAGATCATCGACGATATTATTTAGTTTTTGTATTTGCTTGTCTCTTTTTTATGATGGTATTCAATGTGTGGACATTTTGCTGATAGTTATCGCAATTAACACGTGATGCTATATCGTTAGCATCAATCTGATCTCCCAAGTGCTGTATAACATCAATAAAATTTTCTATATTCGTTCTAAAATTGCTTGTAATACGTGTTAAGATCAAAATCAGCAATATGTTTTGATGTCAATTTGTAACATCAGGAATACACGGACGCATCACCAGGGCGTGTGATGAATCTTATGGACTTTATTTTTGGTTGGAATATTGTTAAACATTCTGTATAATCGATAGCTCATATTTTATACTGATCATTAATTGCAACCATGTTTTTTCCCCAATATTTTGTCGGATATCAGCGATCTTCGGCGGTCAATATGTTTAATACAAATAATATTATCATACAGGTTAGAGAATTTTTAATTCGTTCTCTACGGAGGTTCGAACCCAGGTGCGCGGGTAAACGGCACCCACCGCCTTGCCTGCGCGCACCAGCCCATATTCCTTCATGACTAAGCACGCATCACCAAAAAATGATGCGACTGAATCGGTGTAATATGCACTTGTGCGCAGCAGAATTAAAAATTCTCTAACCTGTATGATAGTATTATTTGTATTAAATATTATTTCTACCTACTATTATCAAAAATTCTTCCATAGAATCCAGGGATAGCACTTTCCGTTCTGTCTGTTGTATATTTATAATTCTCTATAATTAATCCGATACACCTTGATTTCTTTCATAGGAATCCGGAATGACTGTGTAGATAGATGAGAATTAATTATTAGGTCGTCATGAGAGTGCGTCTGCCGCGCACAAGTGAATATTACACCGATTCAGTCGCATCATTTTTCGGTGGTGCATGCATAGTCGTGAAGGACTATGGGCTGGTACGTGCAGGCAAAGCGATGGGTGCCATTTACCCGCGGACCTGGGTTCGAATCTCCGTAGAATACGAATTAAAAATTTTCTAAGCTGTATGATAGTGTTATTTGTATTAAATATTAATTCTGCCTACTATTATCAAGAATTCTTAAATAGAATCCAGGAATAGCACTTTCCGTTCTGTCTGGTGTATATTTATAATTCTCTCTCTCTCTCTCTCTCTATATATATATATATATAATAGTAGAAATTATTTTCAGTATATAATAGTAAAAATTAAATATTTTCAGTATAAAAACACATCATAAGTTTAGGTTTTTAAGTTTTGATGAATATCACATTTTATCAAGTTTAGGTTTTAAATATCGATAAACATTGATAAACAATGACAGCAACAAAGATTTTTTTTAAAAAAAAACTTGATACAAGGGTGTTTAAATTTTTAAATAGTGACAAGTGTGAGTAAACAATATCAAACACCGATTATTATTTAATGAAATTATATGTGCGACCGACCCATGCAACAGGCAGTGGTCGTCGAAAATGTCCACAGGGGGGTATCTAGGAGGGCTCCGACGGAGAAATGGACGCTTGCAAACGTGATGGTAAAGCCTTCGGTGCTGCTTTTGCGTAAATAATGAGATCTATGAAATCGTCCTGTATACCTCTCAGTGGTCAAGTCTTATACTGATTCTTATTACTGGCAGAAACCAAGCGTGTACAAACTACAACAATTACTCAAAAATGAAGTTCCAACAACTGTAAAATGCCAAGGGGTTTGTGTGTGTGTGTGTGTGTGTGTGTGTGTGTGTGTGTGTGTGTGTGTGTGTATATATATATATATATATATATATATATATATATATATATATATATATATATATATATATATATATAATGCATTTAA
>JAECUM010020646.1:0-14204 GCA_016617855.1 Megalonaias nervosa | reverse complement strand
TTAGACCCTTTCCGTACCACGAATACGGGGTTCCTGGTAATCTTAGACTTTTTCCCTTTTTTTTGATTCCTTGTCCGGTTGCTTTCTTTAACGCCATTCCAGCAGCTGTTCCAACAGCACCTAATGCAGCTGCTTTTGCAACAGCAGGGGCTGCAGCTGCTATTAAAGCTGGTATAGCTGCAAGAAGTGGAAATATACCACCCGTCTTAGCAATATCTTTGATGGCGCCCGCAGAAAGATTAAGTTTGACGCCTTTATTTGATTTTTTAGCTTCATTGAAGTTTTGAACTGACGCTCGGTCAACGATAGTTTATTTGCACCGGTCATTTGTTCTCGCTTTAGCGATATTTTTATTCCACAATTATTTTTTGATGCTGATTGCAGCTTTTTAATCTGACCAGGAGTCAGACTCACACTAACGTGATGATATGACATTAATAATATTATGAACGATCTAATTACATGTTTTCTACTGGAGCATCAATAACTCTCATTCGTCCACCAACACCTTCAAGTAACATCGATTTATCACTGAGTATAACAGCAATTGCTCTGTAATTTGCAATAACTCCTCGATTCACACGAGCTCGAAAATGTATATCAACTACTGATTGTCTGGTTAAATCTAAATGTTCTAGTGAAAAGTAATAAATCGGATACAGCGTTGTAAAATCTAGCTGCGATATTTGTAAACCAGTATCAATGTTTTGATCACGTCCCATGAACGTCATTAATCGATGATATGCACGTGCTACATGATTATTTTCAAAATTTAACAAAATATCCTCGGATGGTTCTTGGTGTCCATTTATCCTTCATGAAACCTCAGAAACACCGAGTTGGTCAAATATCATTATACTTTGTGTCTGATTATTTACTCGTGCAGTATTTTGAAGCGCAATAAATATATGTCGCGGTGCAGAAACACCTTGCTGAGAAGCTATTTGCCATGTGAATAGACCATTAATTGCACTCTGAACAACATCTGTGGTCATCGTTAACCATGATAACGTTGATTTACCACCTTGACTCATAAAAGATAGTAACCGATCTTCTTCAGATATTGTTGGAGTCATCACTGGCATCCACAGGGAAAGTTTTGTAAGTACTACTTTACCATGAAGTGCCCTAGTTGCAGCATCTATAGCATTTGCATCAGCGCCCTCTCCCATAACGTGCCACATTGCATCATTATCATCGCCTTTTCGTACGAGTACAACTGTGTGTTTGGCTCCAAAAATGACTTTTCTGACATTTCTGCAGAATCCAAATATGTGTGACAGTGGAATTGCACATGAAAAATTTCTATCTTGCAACATTGATTTACGTGATGCAAATCCTAAGTTGAAATTTGGATCAACACTTTGCAATAACAAAAAATCAGCAGCAGGCCGTGTTATTCCCGCTGGTTGTGGATCTAATGCAGTAGCACGCGCTGTTTGTACTGATTTATACTGTCTATATTCAGGGTGGTCAGAAGTATCCTTCGCAAACATCATTGATGGACCAGCTGATCTTGAATAATCATCGCTGTATCGTGCTAGACCCAATATTGTTGTAGCAACGTCAACGTCTTTCTGGATTGATTCAATATTTTTTCCATCAATCATGTACGTAGCGATGTCAAATAACGCCATAATACCATTATTAACAAAACTAAAAACATCATTATTATTGTATTCAGTATCATCATGTTTATAAATTTTACCTTCTACTTCAATAAAAGCCTCAGCGGGTAGGAAATACCTACTTGTATCCTGAACCTGTAATTCGATTCGTCCACGCTGATCTGGAATTCGTGCGTCATAAGAATAATACTGATAATCGCACACAGACTCATCTTTGAGAACTGGTGCGTCCATGTCAAACGCGGGGTCAGATATGCGCTTAAACATCTTTATTATTATCGTCTTCGTCTAACTCGAAGACCACTTCCTGCTATCTGACTAGCGGTTATATTTTTTTCCTTTTCCGACATTGGTATATCAGCCAACTCCGCTAGTTTTTGATTAGCGGCTTGATTTATTATTTTACTTACACTTGCGGGCATCACTTCAGTGCTGGCCAATTTCACAGGTTGAGGTCGGGCCGCTTGTGGTCTGCGTATTAATCTTGATAGTCTATCTTTGATCGCCGAGAATGCTTTGCTAGCAATATTACCAACAGCGCCTATACCTTTTTCAAGAACAAAATCAATAGCTTTCATTCCTAGTTGCTTTGCAATCGGTATTGCTTTTGGGGCTATTCTTCTAAACAGACCCTGAACAACATCACCTAGTCCATCTCCGTAGGTCGCTTTGTATACCGGTAATCGAGAGTTTATTACCCTGAGCATGGTAGGTCCACGTTGAGTACCATGCACGATCATTTTGTTATTAAATGACTTTATCACTAATTGTATCTAATCACTGTGGTAGTCATCGGCGATTTCATTATTGAGAGACCGATATACATTAATATCCATGATACCGCCTGTAAATAATCGTTTACAAATATCAGCTGCTTCATTAATGATTTCTGATGAATTATTACCAGCTCGTTTTCCTCCAATGAGGATTTCTAGTCGATCAACATCAGCAAGAACGTTATTGGGACAAGTAATAAGATCACTTCCTAGACCACTTCCAGTTGCTTCGGGAGCGTCTTGAAATTCTTCTTCTTTCTCTTCAGTTGGTTTCGGTTGTACTTTTTTAATTGGTTTCTGTGGTGTTTTTGGTAATTCTGGATAATCACGAAGTGATTGCTCAAATGTTTTTTGTTTTGGAGGTTTTTGTAATTGTTTTATTTTTTCTTGTCGTTCTTGTTGTTTTTGTTGTCGTTCTTGTTGTTTTTGTTGTCGTTCTTGTTGTTGTTGTTTTTTCCCCTCTATTCTTGATTGAATTAATTTATCAATTTCCCCACTATAATACTGATATAATGGATCATCAGCTCTAGCTTGTTGAACATTCATGCGTATGCGATATAATGATTTTTGCCATTGATCACGGGATTTAATATCTTTAACGTGTTCAGGTTTCATTAATTTACCTCTTTGACTAAAATTATCCACAGCAAATTCAGCTAGTTGGTGCTAGTTGGTGTAGTTTAAGGTTATTAATTGTTTTAATAGTTACTTCATCAAATTTATTTATCAGTTCAACACCTTTAGGTTCTAGTGCTTCAGCGTCTTCAGGTTCTAGTGCTTCAGCGTCTTCAGGTTCTAGTGCTTCAGCGCCTTCAGGTTGATCTTCATCCTCAAGTATTTCCGGGACTGGCATCGCAGCAGCTATTTCGGCTGGAAGTTCACGTAAAATTTCTTTTGTTTTCTTAGTTCTTCTTGCTATTTTCTTAGTTCTTTCTGCTATTTTTCCAGTTGCTTCAGCGGTTTTCTCTAACACAGGTTGAATACCTTTAGTGGTCTCAGTGATAGGTTTAAATAATTTTTTGTATCCTCTTCAAATTCAACTTGAGATTCCTGACGCGATTGTAGTTGTTGCTTAACAGAATCACGAACAGGTAGATATTTTTTAATTGCCTCTAGTCGCTCTCGAGCTAATTTAGCTGAGTGTGGTTCTCCAATACTCATTATTGATAATATCTATACTGGCTGTTTAATTTACAGCAGCAGAGAGGGTGGACGACATACGCGTAGTGACCAGATTGTGAAAAAAATCAGAAAAAATCTGGTCAATTAGAGAAGTTTTTACTGTTAAAGCAAAAACTTTTTTTTCAGCCTTCGTAGGAACCCTTAAATTTCAAAAATAAGGTCTCTACAAAGTTGTAGGGTCCACCCTCTCTGCTGCTCAGCCGAATCCGGCACTGAGTGTACTGCACAGTTGTCGTATACTACAACTGTGCAGTACACTCAGTGCCGGATTTAGGCATAAGCTAAACAAGCTACAGCTTAGGGCCTCACAGTCTGAACTCACAGTCTGAATCGGCCTCTCAAATTTATTTTATACCAAATAGGTCCTCTACAGCTTCCCATAGATTATGTATTGCCGGATTACCAAATAGGCAGAGTAGGCACCGGCCTATGGGCCCCACGCCTTTTAGGGGCCCCGCGACAACGGCTCAAAATAATATTGAATTGATTTGATCTTGACGTATTAACAGATAATTTGCGAGGGGGTCCCCGAGATTTCGACTGCCTAGGGGCCTCCACAGGGTTTAATCCGGCACTGAGCTTAGGGCCTCGCTATGTCTAAATCCGGTACTGACTACATTAATTAGAGCGGTGGTCTTCAGTGTACATAGGAGAAGATCTGACTACAGTAGTTGAAACGTATACATTGACTAAAATCTATTTCGATCTGTAGGCAAGCCGTACGGAATTGTGTACTTTAGTCGCAATAATGTTAAAACATTCGCAGAAACTGTCAGAACCGGTTGAAAATAATGAGCTTGGTAAACAAACTGAAAGATAATAAGTAAATGGTAAGATACCGTGTGAAAAGAAAAAGACAATAAGAAAACGGTAAGATACCGTGTGAAGTGAAAAAGGTGTGACTGGAGAATAATATGCCTCTGGCACGTTACGCAGATTGTTCTCTAGATTGACTAAAAATGGCATTACAAGGACTGCAGTATGTTTCTCGTCTCACACCAAAGTGCGCTGGCGTAATTACTGCCGTACGTTCTAAACGCAAACCAATAGCAATGTTGATCTCACGCTAGGGTACACAAGTTTTGACTACTGCTGACCTTTAAACTGCAAATCTGTAGAGAAAGAAAAAATGGCAGGGCTTTAAAACAATTTAGAATCAGTTGTTCGATATGCTTTATGAATGGACACATACTATTTGTAAGTTCCACTTAAATCAGAAATACGAAAACAAAAAAGCAACTACCCCGAACGTTGTCTGTTATGACTATCATACAACACTTAAACTTGACTTTGAATGATCACAATATCTGACACATAACAAAAGTGGATGAAATAAAATGTGCAAAAACTAATTCTAATTTTGTTAATCAGAAAAAATAAAAGTCTCTTACTCATTCTAAAAATATCCAGCGTAAGTGTCAAGTCACAATGATAAAAAAAGAAGAAAGGGAAAATTAGTGACGTAAGGACATCAGTTGGATTTTGTAAAATTGTGAACAACCTGAGGTTTCCCATATGTGACCCCACTAATTACTTTTAACATGCCTGTACCTCATGCACATGCCTGTTAATTACACAACGTGATGGGAATTCTCGGTCTCCTTTCCAATTCTGACATATTCAAAATTATTCGGAGTGCTTCCTTTTTCTAGTACCAAACGAGCGATCTTCTGTCCACGCACTCAGAAAGCAAGTTTTGCTTTTTCAGAGTATGATGTAAATTATTTGGAACAAAAATCATCAAATGTTGTTCGAGTCAATCTCAACAGGATAAAGAGGATGAAAGAGGGAGGATTACATATTACGAGTCTAAAATCTGTAATACTTGTGTCTTCCTGTACCCTTGTTTTACTGATATTGTCCTTCGTAATCACATCGTACATTCAGTTTCGAGAAGTTGCCGTATTGAAAGAAAGAGTTTCGCGGTTGGAAGATTTTTGCTTTTCGGATGTAGACACTGTGACCTATGGAGCTAAAAAGGGAAAGGTAAGAAACATTTTAACATTGTCTGTAGATTCAAACTGTGAAGAAAAATACTGAGGACAATATTTTTATTTGTAAGTTTCTTGGATTTTACAATGTTAATACGACCATTTCTTTCCGTGTCAACGTAAACAAATTAAGTCTTGCGATGAATAAACACCCAGAAAATAATATTTATGATAAAGCTTGTTATATCATAACTTGACAGCAATAATATTATACCTTATCAATGGTTCTATGTCCTTTTTTCTCGATTGGATTGGCTTAGTGAATAAAATTGTGTATGAATACTAGGCTCAGTGTGCAGACTCGTTTAGACGCTTGCATAAATTTAATAAGTGTAAAGAAAAGTCTTTATTTTCGTTTCAAGTTTAGTAAAATTGAAATCGAAATTTACAATTGTGTGGCCTTGTTTTCATAAATTTTATTTTCAAGCACGATAATTAAATAATACACACGCAACTTCATATTTATTATGGGTTGGGGTAAAGGAGACGTGAATGAAATGGGAAAAATATATCATGCGTGAATGAGTTTCAAAGGAAACGTATAAAATATTGGTGAAAGTTACACTTGTGGGATGCCAATCGAACGTTTCATTTACTGTTGACATGATATGTGCTCGTGTTCAGCAAAGCGTTCAACTGATTGTATCATCTATTCTTGGGATATAATACCTTATTCTTGAAATCTGTTACGACTCTTTGGTCTTAAACTAAATAACAGAAAAGAGCAAAAACCAACAAATTTTGTAAAATTCAAAAACTATTTTTTCCCTATAATACAAAGTTAAAATTTAAAAAGAACATAATGTATTATGAATTAAATCCCAAATAGTCATAAAAGTTTTATGATAAATCCAAATGTATAAAGTTCCAATTGAATTCTAGTGGTTTTTCCAAACAAGTTTTGATATTGAATCTGTTGATGTGCCTCTAGTCTCTAACGTACTAATGTGCCAATGGCCTGGAGTGTAATGATGTGCTAATAGTCTTGTGTTGTATCACAGTAATATAATCCACAATGCCCTTGTCGGAATTCACTATAATTCCAAATTAATGTTCCTGTTCAAGAATATTACTGAGCGCTTTGTAATTTCAATGAATAATAATTTGTATAAATTTATCCACACAAATTAAAAACTGGACACAACAATAAGATTGATTCAGATGTCAAAGCAAGAATGAGTAATTTTTTTCAGGCAAACAAGTTCGCAATGACAATTTTTCTGAAAATACTCTCACTTAATGGAATTTTCCAGAATCAAGACTGGACCTTTAACCCAAATTCAAGTAAACATGCTTACATTAATAATGATCTGAATATTTAATCCACAATCATGGACACAACTTTAGCTATGTATTCTGCTGTTTACAAACTAATTGTCTCTGGTCAGGTACACAGTGAACTTGATTTTGGACAAGGTCAAGTACGAAATCCAGATATGCATAACATACAGCCATTAAGGAAAGCCAACAAATAATACAAATTAAATATGCATGACCAACCACACAAGACCATAACCAAAGGCACGGTCCTATAGACTGTTCATGCAATGTGGTCCAGTAAGGTCATGAGGAAAGACTTGGTATTACCTATCAACCATTAGATATCCCAGATTCGAAGTGTGCGACAAAGAAAAGGAAGTTTTTGAAGGGGAATGCAGTCTGTTATTGATGTAGTATTCATTCATGTTAAGCAAGGCATATCCATAAAATAACATATTCCCTTCCAATTTATTGTTTTAAAAAAGGGACTCGAACATTTAATAACAGTGTCATTATGTTTCTTTTCCATGCACTACCTTGTGCAATATCAATCTTTTCAAACATTCTGAATATATGAAACGATTTTCTTAAAGAAAACATGAAATTACGCTATGTAAGTTCACATGAAATTACGCTATGAAAGTTCGATTGTCTCTCTGGTGACTTTATAGAGGGGTCATTTTTTACTTCATGCAATGTTCCTCTTCTTTCTCGTTTATTCCACTGAGTCATTGTGTTATGATTAAAAGTGTTATCATTGGGCCATAGTGTCATGAACAAAGAAATATCATCGAGTTATAATGTCATGAACAAAGAGATATCACTAAGTTATAGCGTCATGAACAAAGAGATATCATCATAGTGACGTGAACAAAGAGATATCATATCGAGTTATAGTGACGTAAACAAAGAGATATTGCTGAGTCATAGCGTTGTGAACAAAAAGATATCACTGAGTTATAGTGTCGTGAACAAGGAGATATTCAGTTACAGTGTCGTGAGCAAGGAGATATCACTGAGTCATAATTGTCATTGAATCAGTGTAGTGAACAAGATACATCTTTACGAACATGGCCATAAAGCAGTGTAGTCAGTAGAAACATAATGATTTTTCATTACGTTTCACTATTTACGCTATCTTCTTTGTTCTCATTTGGGGGACTGCGGTAGCTTAGTTGGTCGAGCGTCGAACTCGTAATCCAAGGTCGCGTGTTCAGTATCCACCAGGCAAGCCAATTGTCGACCGTCTCGGTATACCCTTGGAGAAAGCACCTAACTTCATTTCTTCGGCATGATATAGTCAATAATATGTTTAGACATGTCGCTAAAACTAACAAAACAATTTTTCATGTGTGGGAGATAATATAATTCCAAGTCCATTATCAAAGTTAATCCAATTATTTATTACTTGAATACATGAGTTAAATGTACTTCTTTCTCACCTGTGGAGTTTCATTTAGCTGAATACGAACTTGCGATAATGTGCATTTTAATGAAATCGTGACTTACTGTTAACTACAGCATATTAACCCTGTACC
Source organism: Megalonaias nervosa (assembly GCA_016617855.1). NCBI lineage: Eukaryota > Metazoa > Mollusca > Bivalvia > Unionida > Unionidae > Megalonaias > Megalonaias nervosa. The sequence goes on along the minus strand of JAECUM010020646.1, from coordinate 5,829 downwards.
ATATGTTGACAATTGGCGGAATTTCTATAATTAATGACTGTGTTGCGCAAACGTTGTTGTTCAGCTCCATAGGAGTCGTGGCGTTACACAATTTCCTTACATACGATTTAGAATTCTGTCGCTTGAATTCGCATCACAGAAGGTTGCATTTATTAGTCAAAGTTTTCGGTTGTTTTTCAATAGTTACTAGCTAGATTTCTTGGAAACTTTATATATATATATATATATATATATATAGAAAGGAAAAACAATCCATCATGGATTTTCCTCATATGTGTAATTTTCAGGAAATGGCTACCAATATACGTCGCTCGTACACACACACACACACACACACACACACACACACACACACACACACACACACACACACACACACACACACACACACACACACACACACAGAGGCTGCACTTTGGTAAACCCTTCAGCAAACTTAGGTGATTCTACTCGGTTCAATGAGACGAGAATGGTTATGTCATTAGCACAAAAGGACAAGGACTAATGTTAATTAGGCCCAACACTGAGAACATCGTACATGATTTGCTCGCTAACATTGCTAAATTTTTTACAATAAGATCAAGCCCAAAATGACAATGATTCGTTTTTCAGCGCAAGACATTCCCCGTTGCCGTAAGATACATTTACAGAAATATTACAAAACTGCGTAATACAGTTCTAGTGAAGTCGTGATAAATAAGAAAGATGCAGTCTTGTCTCCCATTCCACTTTATGTGACATAAACACTGTTCATGTGAGAAATCCATATGAGATAGCTACATGACCGCATCTACTGACTTTTGGTGGGGCACAACTTATTTATATTGTTACGTATTATGTAATTTAATTACTTGTGTGTTAGTTTTTAAATTGTTTTTTATTTTATTTTTTGTTTCATTACAATTTATTGTAATGATTATTTTCACGGGATTTGATATTTTTGAAAAAATATCAGTCTGATTAGAACGTGAAAGCATGACTCAAGCAATATTTTTAGCTCACTTTGGTTCATAGTGTTTGTAAACATTGAATGGAAACGATTGGCTATTATCAAGGTCATATTCGGCCCACGTGTTAGCTGTGATTGTAAACAGCCTTTTTTATTATATATTTTCAGCGTGAGAATGTGATTCTTAGATATGGGTATTCGGGCTACGTGGTAAATGGCATTTTTTTTTTATTGCGCTGTTCAAATTAGTAAATAACGTAGCCCGTCACGTGAGACACCATGTGATCTAAAATCGAGGCTTAAAACAGCCATTTTCTACTAGAATTAGTCAGTCGTATTCCTACACCTTGAGGGTACAAGGTGTTTATATTGTTGATGCCGGCTTGTTCTGAAGTTAATCTATTTTTTGGAATTTAATAATTCATTCTCTAGAAAACTACACAAGTGCTTCATATTTATAAAAGTTCTGGGAGAAAGATATTCAGTGGAAATTTAATCTGGAAAATCTAAATGGAAACATTATAAACTGTGATTCAATCTAGGATCTGTTTCCGTCAGTACAACGACCTCATCTGACGTCATCGCCTTCCATATTGGAATTTCATTGAGATTCAAACCTGGATTCAATTAGAACTGTTTAGTGATAGGACTTATATTTTTCAATCCTAGGATTAAATTTTGTATCATATTCACAAAACGTAAGTCCTATTTTCTATTTTTTTTACGTTGTTTTCTAGGGAAATAAATCATTTTTGTTAAATTTACAAAGCTTGCTGGCTTCACTCTTTTCTTTTGTTACTTTTGTATGAGCCTACACGTAACATGAGAAAACTGGGGGCTTGTCCGGGATATATTAATTTTGGCTAAATATTTCAGAAATTTTTTTTTGAAATTTAAATTCTCCTAGTTTTTAAATCCCAAGTACTATTTTACATTTTGTTTGAAATCTTTAGTGAAAACAACAGGCTTTCATTTACAATGTCATTAAAAGTGGAGACTTTTCTTTCTAGTCCTACTCAGGAGCAGTTGGATAGTCTGAGAAAAAGATGAGTTGCTTGAACTTGCCAGAAAATACGGTCTTTCTGAAGCAAAATCTTCCTTAACGAAACAAGAAATTAAAAATATTTTGATTCAATATTTGGTAGAGAGGAATGTTCTTGATAAAAGTGTTTTGGCTACGGTCAGTAAGTCGGTATCAAACTCTGATATAAAATTAAAGAAGTTAGAAATGAAATACAAGATGGTATTGGAGTTAAGGAAGTTCGAGCTTCAGAAGGAGGAAGGAGAGAAGTAATTGCAATTGCAATTTGAAGAGAAGGAGAGAGAGAGAGAGACAGGTAAGAGAGAATGATAACAAATGAAATTACAATTTGAGAAAGAGAAGAGAGAGAGAGAGACGGGAGAGGGAGAAAGAAAAACAAATGCAATTAGAAGAAAGAGAGAAAGAAAGATAAATGGAGTTACAAAAAGAACAATTGCAATTACAAAAAGAACAAATGCACAAACAGATGCGAAAAGAGAAGGAGGAAAAGGAATTTCAAATTAAAATGAAAGAAATGGAGCTGGCAAGTGCAAAGCATGTTCTCACCTCACATACAAATTCAAGTTTTGATATTACAAGAAATATCACGTTAGTGCCCCCTTTTAGAGAAAAGGAAGTAGACAAGTATTTTATTTATTTTGAAAAAGTTGCTTTAAATTTGAAATGGCCAAGGGAGCATTGGACTCAATTATTGCAATGTGTACTTTTTGGCAAGGCCCGAGATATCTATGCATCCCTGTCAGTACAGCAAAGTTCTGACTATGATTTGGTTAAGGAGTGCATCTTAAAGGGTTATGCGTTAGTCCCTGAGGCTTATCGGCAAAAACTCAGAAACTATAAAAAAAGAAGCTGGACAAACTTATGTTGAATTTGTAAGAGAAAAAGAGCAGTTATTTAAGAGATGGTGCTTAGCTCAGAAAGTTGAACATGATTATGAAAGTCTCGAAAAACTTGTATTACTTGAAGAGGTCAAGAACTATGCTCCTCATGACATTAAACCTCATCTTGAAGAGAATGAGATCGATACCTTGGAAAATGCTTCTCTTCCTGCTGACAAGTATTCCTTAACTCATAAAGTTCCTGTTGCAAGCAAATCTTTCACTCAGCAGTCTTCTTGTAGAAAGTTATTTGAGCCTAATACGACTCCTTCTAAAACTCAGTCTGGCACAACTTTTAAAAATCAAGCTTCTGATAAACTTGATTCAAAATCCTTGTCTATTCCTACGTGTACCTATTGCAAGAAAAAAGAACACGTCATTTCTGATTGCTTCAAATTGAAAAATAGGCATCCGAATCAAGATAGACCTATCCCAAATGATCTTATTGCTAAAAGGTCAAGGTCACGGTCATGTATTGAAAGCAATACATTTGTTGGGTCTAATAAACCCCAGTCTGATTTTATTATGCAGAGTTATGAACCATTCATGTCGAAGGGTTCTTTATCACTCTTGGGTGATTCGGCCAATCCTATCCCTATTAAAATTTTAAGGGATACAGGAGCTTCACAGAGTCTTTTATTATCAGATACTTTGCTTTTTTCTGAGAAGTCCTGTTCTGATGAGAGTGTTCTCATTCAGGGAGTAGAGTGCGGCTTTGTTAATGTTCCTCTCCATTCTGTAAATCTGTTATCAGTCTTAGTTTCAGGACCTGTGACAGTCGGAATAGTGCTTACTTTTCCCGTTGAGGGCATTCATTTGTTACTAGGCAACGACCTAGCTGGAGATAAGGGTGTGGTTAATCCACTTGTAACTGACAAGCCTTCTTTGGATCAGAAAGTTGATCCTATTAAAATGGAATAACCTGATTTATACCCAGCTTGTGCAGTTACCAGAGCTATGGCAAAGAAAGCTCTTGAGAATGATTATTCCTTTAGCTGACACATGTATTGGTCAGGCTTTTGATGAGGTCACTTTCACTCCTTATTTGGATCAATCAAAAGGTATTGATCACAGTGATCCTCTTTTAAATACTCATTCTCTTTTATCTAATCAGGGTGACAAATGAAAATCACTCGTCGTCGAACAGGAAAAAGATCCTGAGATCTCCTGTTTGTTTCAGAGGGCCATTAGTGAAACTGAAGCCACTGCAGTACCTGTCAGGTATTTCATTAAAAATGGAGTTCTTATGAGAAAATGGAGACCTCCCGAGGTACCTGCTAGTGACGAGTGGTCAGTGAACTATCAGATTCTAGTTCCAAAATCTTACAGACAGGAAATACTTAGTTTGGCCCATGAATCTCCTCTGGCTAGTCATTTAGGGATAAATAAAACTTATCACAAGATCTTGACTCACTTTTATTGGCCAAAAATCAAAAGTGATCTTTGTAAAGTTTATAGATCTTGTCATACTTGTCAAATAGTAGGAAAACCCAATCCGAAGATACCTAAGGCTCATCTGCAACCTATTCCTGCATTTGACGAACCATTTAGCAGAATTATGGTAGATTGTGTTGGTCCCTTACCCAAGACCAAGTCAGGCATCCAATATTTGCTGACCATTATGTGTGCGTCAACAAGATTCCCAGAGGCAATTCCTTTGAGGAATATTAAAACCAAAACAGTAGTATAAGCTTTTATAAAGTTTTTTTACTCAGTTTGGCCTTCCCAAATCTGTCCAATCGGATCAAGGGTCAAAATTTCATGTCTGGAATTTTCCAGCAAGCTATGCACGAATTAGGCATTCAACAATTTAAATCTTCTGCTTACCACCCTGAGAGCCAAGGGGTTTTAGAAAGATTTCATCAGACTTTGAAGAAAATGATTCTGTCATATTGCTTTGATACGAGTAAAGATTGGGATGAAGGCATTCATTTAGTTTTGTTTGCTGTTAGGGAGTCCGTTCAAGAATCTTTAGGATTCAGTCCCTTTGAACTAGTTTTCGGACATACTGTGCGTGGACCATTGACGTTGTTGCAAGACAAACTTCTTTCTAATGAAGATACTGAGCTCAATCTTCTTGATTATGTTTCTGATTTTAAGTATAAGTTGTCAAAGGGTTGTGAGGTCGCAAGAGCAAATCTGCACTCTACTCAGTTAAAAATGAAATCAAGATATGATAAAAACTAAAGGGATAGGAGTTTTCAGCCTGGTGATAGAGTTCTAGCTCTCTTGCCCTTTCCACAAAATCCACTTCAGGCCAAGTATTATGGTCCATACACGGTTGAAAAGAAAGTAAATGACTGAAATTACATCATAAATACTCCTGGGAGGCGAAAACAAAAACAACTTTGCCACATTAACATGTTAAAGGAGTATATTGAGAGAGATAGCCAAGTAAATCATGCAATTAATTTAGTTGTATCATATCCACCAACTAATCATTTAAGTGAAGAAATTAATTCCGACTCTGTTGATCTTGGAGCAACAAATCTTCGGAATTCGGAAATTATGAAAAATCTGGACCAGAAACTTTAACATTTACAACAACAAGAAAGGAATGAACTTAAACAGTTATTATTCGAATATGAGCACTTGTTTCCAGATATTCCTACGAGGACAAACAAAATTTTTCATGACGTTGAAATTGTAGATTCAAAGCCTGTGAAACAACACCCATACAGGATGAACCCTCTCAAACAGGAATACTTGAAAAAGGAAATTCAGTATTTGCTGGAGAACGATTTCATAGAGTCCAGTAAAAGTGATTGGAGTTCACCATTTATACTTGTTCCGAAACCGAATAAAACTTTCCGTATGTGCATTGATTATAGGAAGGTGAACAGTGTGACAAAAACAGATTCATTTCCATTACCAAGAATCGATGACTGTATTGATAAAATTGGAAATGCCAAGTATGTCACCAAATTTGACCTTTTGAAAGGATTTTGGCAAATTCCACT
>JAECUM010020645.1:0-29867 GCA_016617855.1 Megalonaias nervosa | reverse complement strand
ATATATATATATATATATATATATATTCACCAATGGTAGAGGGAGAGATGTACGAAAGTACGAATGTGCATAATCTAGGTCGATATATTATATCTATTCCGATCAAAGTAAACAGAGATACTCACAATCATGTAAATGTAGGCTCATTACTATATACAAGGATCCATGTATAAATATATGTACATAGTGGTAATAAGGTAGGTCTGCATATGTTCTTTTATCACGTTGACTTTGTTCTCGTTAAGTATGATTATATTACCTATGCTTCAAATTAACATTGAGCTTATGCTTGCAAAGTAATTTTGCGAAACTTGTGATCGAAGATGTTGCATCGAACTGAGTATTTTGAAGGTTGCAAAGACTTATTATTACTAGAAAGATGAAACTCACAATGAAAACTAGTGCACTCGTGATTAAGAATAAATATCAACATCAGTGTCACAATTCACGACTAATTTGCAATTGCACATGAAACACAATTTGGAACTGTTGTGACTTTTATTATTAGTATTGCTGGACAATGAACAACAGTTCTTCAAACCTAAAATTCCGTTTAATTGTAATGTTCATGCGTTCAGGAATTGTTTAGGCGTATCGCTTTCCCACACTGCTGAAATACATTATATCACATTACAAGAACTGTTATGTCGAGCAACAATATGCTTGATTTATCACACACTAAATTGGTTTATTATAACGCTTTAGACCTGAGAGACAAAACCTTTGAAAATTGATTAGTACTTTTATTTCCTTCAAAAACAACTTTAATTAAACAAATTAAACAAACTACAGAAAGGTATTATACAGATGTGTGTCATTTCCATGGCTATCAATGGCCATCTCTTACTTCTAAAAACTATAGTAATGACTATCACTCTTTTTGCCCAAATATTGTGTCCACTGTTGCTGCACCGGAGGAAGTAACCCAACATCTTCTATATCTTTTTCTTCACTACTCCTTGTGATTGCTGTTGCTGCATTTAGGTGAATTCTATCCATGATGTCAAAATGTGGAAACATATTGACCTTGCTAATCTTAGTTACATATTCCATCGATAAGCTGGTATAGTCTGCATTGACTTTTACCCCTTCCAGGGGAACAATGGACAAATAATCAAGCGTGCCATCACCATCAACATCCGCTATTGCTCCTTTGGAAATGGATAGAGAGAGAGAGATATAGACTTCGCAATCATTTTCTAAAAACAATTGTAACATTCATCAATGACAAATATGTATTTCTATAACCGACTTATGATTTTATTGAAAGAGGAATGATGGCATGTAAGGTGGTATATTTGCCTGTAATTTTATTGCTAAGACTTGCATAAAGTTGATAGTGTTTACTGTTTTGTCTACGTGCGATTCTCCAATCTGTATTGGTCCTCATTGCCTGTAGTACTTGATATATTTCTGGAGTATACGCATGTATACAAAAATGTTAGCAGTTAGTATGTTGAATGTAAATGCGCCGTGTATACGAAGCTTTCACTGTGGATAAAGTTTAAATTTTGCATTAAACATAAAAAGACACATTTCTTTATTTGAACGGAATGTGCGATAATCTAAATATGTGCTGGATTAGATGTGCCTTGTATCTATTAATCGACAAGGTAAAGAGTACTACGTTAGGGATATTACATTTGTATGAAAGGGTAAAATTTTTCTTTACGTCTTACCTGTCGGAAATTCTTGTGTCTGCAAAACCATGCAGTGTTCCTCATCATTGGTTGTATCTATGGATAAGATATTAATTCAGCTACTAGATGCAAACATAATCTCAAGATTTGCTTTCAGCAACTACCAAGGGGTGTATGATATATAGACGTTTTAAAAATGGCATATAATATACTGTTGTATCCTAAAAAGCAGTTATAAACGTGTACTTAAAACGAACATTTAAAAGAAAATGAAAGATACGACATGGTCATGCCATCTACGCACACACACACACACACACACACACACACACACACACACACACACACACACACACACACACACACACACACGCTCTAACTGTTCTGTTTTACACCCCTACCTAAATTGCTTGAAAGTATTATGGCAACAATGATCACTGAATCATGTTAGCAAATACTTCCTGAAGGGTGAGTGGTATCAAAGCAGTCATACAGGTGGAAGTGTAGCCGTGCATCGTATGAACATATTGCCAAAACTGAATATAATACGGCATTTAATAATTGGATAATTAGAATGAAAACAGTCTAGATATGTGCATGTGGGTACTTTTATGGCATACATAGGAGTATGATATTCTTATATACAGCTTTGTTCTAAAGTGAAAAAGATTCCAGAACGTTTCCAATACTCCTCGTGTAGTAATCCTTTTTTGCATCCCTAACATCATTCATTTCATTACAAAATATCCATCATATCCACAACACATATGGATCAAATGAGCCTGAAAAGCGTTAGTCAATGTAAATCGTGTATGTTTGATTACATTGTTTGAACCTATTTGCTCTGTGCAATGCAAACTTACTGTATCTGTGTTTTTCAAAATGTTCCTCTTTGATCCGTGTCCCCAAGCGTAATGTCGTTCTGTCAATCAGGAACACTTCTGCTGTATTGCCTTTCAGATCCATCTCACAACTCATAAAACTATTTTCGTGCTCCAACTTGAAAACTTTAACTATCGAAGAAAACAGTAAAATAATATCTAGTACATAATATTTAACAAGAGAAGGTCTTCTCTTTTTAATGGAATGCACATGTCTGTCTATATATCTCTCTCTGTCTGTTATATATATATATATATATATATATATATATATATATATATATATATATATATATATATATATATATATATATATATATATATATATATATATATATATATATATATATGTGTGTGTGTGTGTGTGTGTGTGTGTGTGTGTGTGTGTGTGTGTGTGTGTGTGTGTGTGTGTAGATAGATAGATAGATAGATAGATAGATAGATAGATTATAGTTCTATACTTATTCGATATATCTCAAAAGCGTCGCTGATTCCTGGATGGATGGATGGATGGATGTATTTATAGGTAAGTTGGTAGGTGGGTAGGTAGATAGGTATTCTTATCGGAAACTACTTTTACAAATAGCAAAATATAGTTATAACTAGTTAAACAAAAAGGAAAAATTATGCAATTACTTTTCTCCTTCCTCGAGGCTCCTGGTTGCGAAGTAACGTTGACCTCATCATTGTCTTTAGTATGTCTTTTCTTTCGTGTCTGCATTTATCAAAAACATATAACAACTCAATTAGCAATAAACTATTCATTGTAAATCGTAATGCACACACGAGAAAGCAGATGTCTGCACGTTTGTATAATGCAAACTAATAGTGTTTTCTCTCATATCTACGTTTTAAATGAGTGTATGTTGTTTCGAAATTAAGATTTAGAAGTTGTTTAATACAAAAATATACAGACTTAACGAACCCGTGTATGGTGAGTAAAAGATATATTTTAGCAATAGAAAAACAGACACTTACAAACTTATTTCAACTATGCTTCAAAATAATGTATCAATATACATGTTAACAACATCTATGTTGATACTGAATTATAAATATTGATTACAAACGTTCGGGCACATTCTGGTAATATATATTGCAATTCTTGGTACACAAAGTAGATATAACAATCGTTCCTATGCAATTGGTCGAAATTATGCCTAAATCAACAGCAAGTCGTCCTGCTCGTGTTGTTGTGTGTGCGTGTGTGGCGTGATCTCAGGTGTCGCTATTCGTTTACTTGTCCTTTACCACTGGACCCTCAAATGACTGATACTTTCGAGGTATTCTTATTTTCAGTATTTGTGTTGATGCTGAACAATGAATCGTATTTTACATTAATTCACTAAGCTAACTGCTGACATGAACTTGTTGATTGAGTGAATTAAAGCAAAAGAAAGCAAACCATTGATATGTCTGGATTGTCTTCGCTATTGACAATATTTCCATTGGTATTATACATCATGGTTGATTCTCTTCCCTTGACCCGGAAAACAAATATGTTTCGCTGGTCTTGTTTGGTTCGCAGGCTGAAGTCTGATGTTGACTCTTGCATGTTGGTACGCAAAGACCACAGTTTGCTTCCATCCCTGCCGCTGATTATTGTAGTCTGCAGAGAAAAATGTATGAATAGGCAGAATTTAGTGCAGAAGGAACGATAGTATACATAGCAGGCAAACACTGATGATTTTTCTCTTGTCAAAGTTTAGGCCTGAAATAAGACAATTAAAATGAAACTTCTTCAACGTATATTTTTGTCCTCATTTCAGAATGGCACGTGTACAATATGAAACGCTGAAACAATTCATTGTTGCCGTAGTTCTTAGAGTTACACAAATACTGTTATGTGTATTATAAACTTTGATGTCTTTCTTTTTTTCTTGAATGAGCTGATGCACCAATATTGTTGAACGTGCCGATGTACAAATATTATTCAAAGTGTTGATGTACTAATATTATTATGCACCATAATGTTTTAATTCACAATGTCTCCGAATGACTTCTCAATATTTTCAAAGTATTGTTTTAGCCCACACAGTCAATCAACGATGTGTAATTCCTATGAATAATTTATGCGCATTATTCTACTCAACTTATAACCGAAAACAATTGGAATGATCCCTCCGAAGTCTCTTAAGAAATGAAAGAAGACTCTGTCTACAATCTCTATTTAAATAAAAGCGTCACCTGAGCCATGAAGTAACGCAATGCCCTGGATGTGGGTTTTTTAATTGGATAAATTCCTAACGTTCGTCATTAAGTTAAATTCCAGAACTTTGTAAGGTCGTAATCAAGGCTATGTTTTGAACTCAAATTCAAGTAAATGTTTTTAAAACATGGCAGCATTGAGGTCGGCCAAAACTCTACTCTCAGTCACAAAAAAATGTTAAGTACACAACATGCACGGCATGAACTGTATAGTTATGTACAAGTTGCAGAGATACACGGAAGTTGTTTGTTTTTAAGCTACTAAGATCCCACTAAATTTTTATAAGCAGTGGAATTTTTAAAAAATGAAGATGGCTAATTATCTGACACTTATAACCAGAAAAAAATCAATTAATGTAGCTTTTTTACAAGACGCCTACCCATTGCTATGTTGCGACCATGTAGTTTAATTACTTGTGTGTTAAAAGTTGAATTCTTTCGATTTCATTTTTGTATCATTAAATATAATTATTATGACGATTATTATGTTCACAGGGTCTGACATTTTGAATGAAAGGTCGTGTTTATTTAGAAATAAAATAAGACTTTTACGATTTCGTAAACAATTGTCTTAGATTTCTGGCTTCATAAACAAGCTAGGTAAATGATTGGTTGTGACTAAGGTCATTTCTAATTATACTTATTGACATTCTGTGCTGCGATGGTGAGATTTCGAAATCACCACGTGTTCTTCGTGCGTGTACATGAAATGACGTTTTCGTTCATTTTAAATACTCAGGTATGTGTGAAATAGTAGTCAGAGTCATATTATAACACCTTGAAGAGTCGTTCTAATACCTTGAGAAAAAGGTATTCTTTTCTAGTGCTAGAAAGTGTTGTTCATTTATATCTCTGTAGAACGAGATGTATATTGTTATAAATGATAGCCATTCTTCATCTACTTTCTAAACAATAATTATTTTCCCTGGATCTACACAACCGGCTTTGGACAAAGACATTTAGTGAAATTGATTCTAAATTGGAACAGAACAGTACAAATTGTGAATCAAGGTGAAAATTCTGGACATTTGTGTAAAAACTTCGTCTGACGTCATTATCCACCATCTTGGAACAGAACTGAGATTCAGACTAGCTTCCATTTGAACTGTTTATTGATAGGACTTATGTTTTTCACAATTCTAGGAGAAATGTTTTAATTTTCTTCGCAAATCGTAAGTCCTATTTCATATTTTTACCTTTTCACCGTGTTTTCTAGGGAAATAAATTATTTTTGTTAAAACTTACAAAGCTTGTTGTCTTTGCTCTTTTCTTTTTGTTACTTTAAACGAGCCGATACATAACAGCTAAATTACAGGTGTTAATATTCTTGATCAAGGAAAAAACTGCCGTCACACAGGTAGTACCGATTGTAAGAGGGATGTTCTTTCCATCATTTTATCTGTCTCCATTTAGATCATTGATCGATTTGCTGGTCTTGTCGCATTGGAATAGTAATATGATCAAATAATAGTAATATTGTCTTCAGAACTGAATTACGTGCCTGTGCCCTTATGTAATATATTCAGTGTGAACGAAGAAGAGTGGGACATACTCTTGATAGATAATTCCGTATATTCGCTATTTTCACCTGGTAAAGTTACTATTAAAACCATATGAAAATTAAATCTTTATGGATGTCATCATGTGACACTTGAAATTGGGTTTTCCTTCTGTCTTACGTATGAGTAGCTGTAGTAAGGCCAAGCTCCAACGTTGTGATGCATCATGAAGTCGACGAAGTCATCATTATCAAAGTAACCCGGAGCTGGGGTGCTGAAAAGTTTTAATGCCCGTCTGTATACTTGCAAGATTTTGCAAAGTGGAAAATGCGTTATCTAACTTTATTATAAAGCTCAAATTAAATATTTAGGGTGGAGTTATCACGCAATGAGCGATGTTTATAGCTATTTAAAATTGTAATAAGATATCAAACATAAATCAGTCTCGTATGTATACATTCAAGAATGTTGCATGCAAAATCAGAATATAACAGTTAAAGTTTCATCATTTGAAACACTTTATAACAATATTTGGATCAAACAAAACGGTGGGGGTTTCATTTACAAATATATATTTGAATCAGAACACAATATTGACTATTACAACTATTTCTACAACCCTTCGACATAAAAAGTAATAATGTTATGTGAATCTAATTAAGTTTACGTTCAATCGAATTTTCTCTCAAGCTCATATAGTTATATAATGAAATAGAGTGTTAATAATATAAAACTAAAGCTTTAAAACGTGAGTCGAAATAATGGGCCTATGAAAAGTTTGGAAATAATGGCAGCATATTGCCATTGGATAATATTGTCATCTGTAAAGACCACACCATCTGCCTCGATACCTGTACGATTCCATGCCGTAAAATTCTGTTATCCACATTGTCCTCAGGTTTACTCCATCCAGTGCAATGACAAATCCTCCGAATGAATTTACAACAATGTCATCTACATGATCCTTATTCAGATCAACAATCACAGGGGGTACCATCACACCCTTCCTAGTGTCACTGACAAAATGCAAAATATATGTTCATGCTGTTCTATATAAAAAATACCGAGTATAGTTAGCAACATATACATGTATTAATCTGATTATGCCGTCTACCTGCCTCTAAGCACCAAACTCTATACCATATCGAACATATACACATCACGAAAGGACAGTACAATATCCACTGCATGTCGATTCGGTATTAATTGTCATCTAACTACACACGTATACTAGATTCCTACTTGAGCAATGTAGATGTATAGAGCTTTTTATAAAGCAGAAATTGCTATCTCTTTTACACAAAAGAGAATGCTTGATAATATTTACATGATTTTAAAACCTAATACTGCTGTACATGTATAACAAATATCATTTAAACATTATATTAATTTTATCAGGAATTCCCTTGCATTACCCCCCAATAGCACTTCCGATCTATTTTCGGTGTATTTTGTATATATATATATATATATATATATATATATATATATATATATATATATATATATATATAAACGTTTTTGGTGTATGTGTCTGTTTTTGGTGTATGTGTCTGGTAATATCAAAGGCAATAGTTAATATGTAATTTTATTTATCGGGTTACTAAATACAGTAGCTTATTTTAATTGTCAAAATAATTAAAAAGAAATAATTATTTCATTGCGTTCGCACTATTCCGATATATCGTTGGCTTTTAGATACTAGTAGGTATGCTACAATAAATTTTATCAACGTTAGGGATGGGATATGTTGTGGTAATCTTGCTATTGGGATAATGAGCAAAATTTCAATTTTATTTACGTTATTATGTTACAAGATACTGCTGCTGGTATATGCATTTCTAATTTATTTCGTGTATCATCCGTGTCTGTATAACGTATGGTTGTCGTCATTTTTCAGTATTGATTGGTTATAAAGGAACCTTCATGAGGTCTTAGATTTTCATTGAATACCTATGATGATTTATCTGTATAAGCCCTTAACCTTGAATTAACTTTATCTGTATGGACATGACGAAGCTGATATACCTTGGGTTACGACATAGGTATATGTATAAAAAATTAATGTTTGTGTACATACATTAGCAATTGTTGTTTTTAAGGTCAAAATTCATTCAGATACTTAAGATCACACATTATTTTATTCCCCACATTTAATGATATTAATATTGACACGTATTGGGCAGTAAATAGCATACCATAAACCAAACGTACGCAACAGAAACGAGGTTTTGATGTTGATTTTAACACAAACTGATATAGGTAAACTAGGTGTTACGCACCAACTGCTTATGTAATGTATCATTGCTTAGAACAGGATTACTCATCCTTTTCAATGGCGATTATTCACTTTATTTCATACCTCACAAATTCACACTTCATAAAAGGCCATTATATACATGCCATGAGAAATATATGGATCAATGGGCAATGTACGTGGGCAATTTTTGGACAATGTTAACTTCAAGGTTCGATACAGTCTGAACTGACTGAACGTCGAGCTCTTCGATGAAAACATGAAATATCTTGCGGTTAGACACGACGTCCTTTTTTCTGACCACGATTAGTGCGTGACCACCATTGCAAAAGGCCATAGCTTCCAATAATATTGTTCTGAAACGTAGTTCGATGACATACCATGGCATCATCACGAGAGTTTGGAATTTTCGTAACGTATATTTATTTTAAAAAAATAAAGCTTGTCAGTGCGCCGATATGGCCGCATTATCACATCAATTAGACCCGTTCCAATTTAGAGAAGACGCATGAGCACGTGATCTTAAAAATATAAAACCTTAGAAACAGATATATATATATATATATATATATATATATATATATATATATATATATATATATATATATATATATATATATATATATATATATATATATATATATATATATATATATACATCAGAGAAAGAACAGCGAGTAAAATATTCACTCAATTTTTTATGCACGGCGCACTGATAATAGTGGCTCGTATTTTTAAGTGATTTCTTTCATCTCTGAAAATAGTACAAATACCTCTAATAAATAAAACATGTATTTGACTGTTTAAAATAACTTGTACTTAATCATTTATATTTAGGAATAAACGGAGAAGATTTGATTAGGATATATGAACATGTTTAAACTAAGAGTTTGGAAGGCCTTTGAACGATTTGAAAACGGTCATATATTTCGTTATAATACTCTAATCAAAGGTAGGTATGACGCAAAGATTAATATATTTTTCAGCACGAGGACGTATCCAGGATGTTATTGGAGCATAATTAATTCTTTCAAAATCCAATGCATGTGATTTTGAATAGTATTAATATATGTTCGCAATAATATACGACATAAAGATTATTTTCTCTCATGATAATTAGACATTGCTATGTGTTATGCACATGTTATCTGAATTAGTGCAGCCCTGCCCCCCAAAAATATTTTTCAAGATACTGTTCATGATTCAATGATTGATTTTATTTTGCAGTACTTTCCGGTTACTGTTGAAACACCTTGATAAACAAAATTATTTTCTGCTAGATAGGTTTTCAAATGCAAGGATTGAAAGCAAGCAAATTTTGAAACGTTCATAAATACATTAAAACATTGAAAGATACTAAACATATTCATATGACTCTTGCTAGAAATATCTGCAGAAATGAGATTTCCATTCAAACCATTAAAGTTTTACGATGTTAAACATGTTCTTGAGTTCCAATATCTAAAGAACGTTTTGAAGAAATTTAGAACAATCTTGCGTAAGAATTGAAACCAAAGAGTTTGAAGGTTTCTAAGTTTAAGTCACATTTGCTCTAACACATGAGATGGGCGATTATCATTCAAACAGTAAATAAATTGTTAAGTTGAACAGAGTGTTCTGGGCAGATCGTTGCATCAATGTGGGATAAAAAAAATTGAAAGTGTGTGTGTCATTTACATTTTTAAGGTATCTTTAATTATTGTTCAGTCATATCGCATGATGTCTGCAGTGTGGCAGTTTTTAGTGATAATTAGCACTTGCGCATTGCCGCACACATATATCACCATGTCCCAATACTATTATCCTGACACCAGGCCGACCAGTCCTAACACTAGCCTGTTAATGTGGAGAGCCAAGCGAGGCAGCTGCTAGTACCATTTTTATAAGTCTATGGTATGACTCAGCGTAGGTTCGTATCCGCTATCTCCCATATCCGAGGAGGACACTTTAAAAACTTGGGCCACCGGAGCGGTTCAATTAAAAGTGTATTCATTTACTTCGTATACACAAGTAGGTCCGTCTAACGCTGTATATATATATATATATATATATATATATATATATATTATATATATATATATATATATATATATATATATATATATATATATATATATATATATATATGACATGCTTCTGTAGATATGAATGAGGAAATTATACATGGAGCAGTAAACTTAATGTTTACAATATAGGATAAATCTATGCAAGCTATTGACAGATTTCCGTTTCCATTATTTATAATTTAGAACGATGCAGCTATCTCACTCAAAGTCAAGGCTGTCAAACAGATGGGTCTATTGGCTTAAATTGGATCATCGGAACGAAAGACGTGTGTCACTACCATGTAATCGCAATCGTATATATTCGGAGAATACTTTAAACCTTAAAATGGAAATGGAAAGAACGACGGAAGGAATTACCGCTTTATTGAGGGAACATTATTGAAATATTGCGAAGTAGTCCAACAAATATTTTTTTTTGTTTTTTTTTTTTTTTTTTTTTTTTTTTCATCTATATTTTAGTTACAATCATGAATACTTGCAGTAGTATGAAACGGAAACTGTGTGATAAACCCCACCCCCACCCCCACCCAAGAAAACCTATATTTACTTGACGGTAGAGAGAGCATTCATCTTATGCTAATCTTTAAAATTTAAAGGAAGTGGAAAATGGCCCAGTTTAGGGCCTTTGCTATTCAGCAAACAATATATGGTCTTACAACACAATTACAATGTCAAAACAAAGAAGGAAATACATTATTTTAGCAGATCAAAAATGCAACATTACCTGAACAAAACGAAAATACCGTATTTATCCCTCACTTTATCATTCCAGATAATGTCTACCTCCGATACTGGACAAACTGAGGACTGGGAATCCATTATGTAGTTGCAGAAATCAGATACAGAAATCCCAAGAAGGTCACCTGTAGATCAAGTTCGCTCCATAAATTATGGTGTCTGTTTTGTATGTAAGCTAAACGTTGTCTTATGGACATAAGTGATTTTCCTTTCGGGATAATATACATCATTTGACACCTTTATTATGTTTGAACACATGTTCACAAATATCACAACATAATATTAGAAATGATGAATGCTTGTAAATTAATTTCAGGACTGACTGTTATTTTGTCTGCATTGATAAATTTAAGAACGTAGAGGTTAAAACTGACAATTAGACTAACTCTGAGAAAGTAACACGTTATTATTTTCCTAGCATTTATTTTGGTATAACATTCAATAGGAACATACAATTATTTCTAAAATGTGGGCGATTTATATGTATGTGAATCTGCTATGTAGATTCTTACCATATCAACGCGACTATTGACGCTGTTAAATTTATTTAGAGTATAGTTTAGTGACTAACTGTTAAATAGTAAACACAGTCATAGCATACTCGAGATTAAAACCAAGCAGGTATATGATTCGTACGCCTGAGCAACTAATCAGACATGCATTACAAAAGTTGCTGGGTTCAATATTACATACAAATTACGCTTGTAAAAGTCTGTCTAAAGACTGAAGGCCACTAACTAGTTTGGACTTTTAATTTGATTCATTTAGATCTAGAAACTTAATTCTAGATTATGCAACTTAACAAAGTACTCAACAGTTCGTATATTTGGAAGTGGTGTATATTTTGTGCATTGTAGACATATCAGAACTTTATTTCCTCCTATATGCATTGCCATGAATATTTTGAACAAGAGTGTCTGATATCCAGTGCATTTGCATATATTGTACATAATATCATTTGTTCCGAGCGGCTTCAGAATCGCATGTTTTCTAAAGCCTATTTTTGCTTTTCTTTTTGCCTTGCCATGCCATTAGGCATGTATTTATTAACCTTTAAGATCAAGTACATTTATGATAAATTGGATATGTTTTCTATCCAGGAAAGCGGTATATGCCACTCATGTATCCCCTCCTGATATATGCAATATATCCAATATTCTTCTTCATAGGTTCATTTCGGAGTCGTGTGGACTTTCAGTCGATACCGGGAGTTGGTGTGAGACTAAAGGGAATAATCTCAAAAGTATCAGCTTGTCCTTACCACTACATTGGTTTCTCCGTTCTCTGACACGTTGGAAGATGCATTCATGTTGATGGTGATGTACAGTGGCTTCATAGCCTAGACGATTCATATTGGCCTATCACTTGGCGGGACGCTCTCTTCAGTAATATGTACTTAAAATGTGCAAAATGTTGCTTAAGGTTCACATATAATATGGCAAGGTGCGAGTTGTTTTCTGGATACCTTGTATTTTGTCTCACACGTCTGTCGGGATTCAGTTTGTAAGCTATTCTTCAAACTGGTTATTACACGTATTTGCAAAATATAATTAGGTATTATGTGGTGTACAGAATGTTAAGAAAATAATCCGACATGCGTTTTGAAGCATCATTTACGTTCGTATTTATAATTAGAAATAAAAATATGTTACATGGTTTTTTCAATCACGTTGATGGATGACTACTTTCGCTTTATAAAAGATGACATAATCTGAAACATTCCTGTAAAGTATAATTAAACTATTACAAGCTATGTTAAGCGTTTATAAAATTTTCGAATATAGGTACAAATTTATTCAAGGTTTAACATAACTCAATCAAGAAGGTCACACTTCAGTGAGCCATATATTAGCCAAACTTATCTGGCATTCCATCTCCTTGCTCACGATCATTTTATTCGTTAATAATATGTTGCTAAAGCTGTAGACCATGTTGCCCAATCAGTGTGAACAAATAAAACAATTAATGACAAGCCAAGTATACTTTGCTACGTTTTTCTGCCTGCTTAAACATGCATTTCGTATTTTTATAGATTTGTCCGATATCCATGGGTTTTGCGTCAATGACAGTTGCTCTATATTTGTGAGTGATTTTGGACAAAAGCTGGCCACATTGTTCAAAGAATACCTGGTATTGTTTCTCCGCCGCTTCCAAATAATATGTACGAGCTTCCACTTGTACTTTTATAAATTACAGGACTCATGTATGACTCCTTGTCTTGGGGAATTTCTAAATAACGCTGACCCAGTTGTCTCCCTGTCGCCCCAGAGAAAACAATCAGCCTTCCAGCTGTTCGGTTGCGCACCTGAAATTGTAGTCATTTTATCAAGAAATAATTTATTCATATGCTATTTATAAGTCCATAAAAACTTGGGTTCACTCATCGATGATACATTTTCTCACTGAGGATGGCCAGTGCGAATAGTGGCTTCCTATGCAGTTATAATTCATTCAAGTGATGACGCCTTTTCCTCTACTAGGACTTACATAGCTTAATGTTTGCCTCTTAAGTGCATGTTTATGTTAGTCTCTCAGGACGTGTATGATCCGGATATGTTTAGTATTAAGTAATTTAAGGCGGTCTTATGTTGTAACGTGTTATTGTACATGTTACATACAATTATACTTCAAATAGTTGCCTTTTGTATATGTTTACTAACATTAGCTGGTATGATGGGTGCTCCTCCATTGACGACTAGGATTTCAGGCACTCCGTCTCCATCCCAGTCAGGTAATGCTCTTGGATGATACGTATTCCAATCCGTGCGCAGAAAGTTTCCCTCCTGTACTTCCCATATTACATTACCTGACACAAATTAAACGAAACGGTTCAAGAGATATTATATATATATATATATATATATATATATATATATATATATATATATATATATATATATATATATATATATATATATATATATATATATATATATATATATATATATTCTAACATGAAGGTTAACTTTGGAACTTTTAAAGAAAACGAAACTAATATTGTAATCCTTGTTGGACATGAAATGAGTAAAATATGAATATATGCAAAGTTTCTGTCATTTCATAGCGTATTCACAGGAACGTATGATACCAAATTTAAGTGGTCAACGAAATGTACATAGTAAACTAAACAAGTAAAAGTCAGGATATATTTTCAGTTAGAACTAAAATTGACATGCTTACTAAAAAGGAATTTAACTGTTTGCACGTATCACTGCAATAGTTTATACTCTGTGTCACATTTGTTACGTTAAATATGTAATAAACAAACTAGTATTATTTACAGTTAAATTCACATGACTAGATAATGAAAGGAACAACACCGCCCAACACACGTTCACCCAATCCCCATAAAAATACAAAATAAAAAACGATATCACTTGACCATACATACAAAGTAAGATGCAATCGTCTTCGTAGATCATCGTAAATAATTTCTTAATTTTGATGTAGTGATAGAAAAACACAGAGAATTTAACAGTATATTAAGGTTGCTATTAAGTGGCACGGTTGTTAATTTAGTGGTATATTTTATTACTCGACATGCAAGAGGTTACAGTTATGAGTATTATATAAACTTTGAACTGTGTCCTGCCACATCACATAGACTTTAGGTATCTTCTATCACATATTAAAACCGAGTGCTATTGTGTTGTATTAGCTTACAGTGTAGGATACCATCTTTATGAGGCAACGTCATGATGTTTATAGGAAATGAATTCTGCAAGTAAACCTATTTTTACTGAGATTGTATTGCTTAAATAGTTTTCAGCTGTCGTATATGACCCTCAAGTACACAAGCCATGCTGATACACTTCCAGAGTCTCAACAGCCCATTTTGCCTTAGTCTCCGACATCATTTTGACTTTGACGTCCTTGAAAGGGTTACCACAGGAAATCACCCAACTATCCATGACGAATATAATCAATGCTACGAATAGACATAAACTCAGTTTAATTTAATACATGATTAATAAGTGACACACTTCTCCAGCCAATTTATCCAAACGTGCGTTTCTTTGTATCTATGTCCATCCTTTAATATGTTATGACATTCTGAAAACAAAATGAGTAGGCGCTCTATAGTATTAGGGCGAAATATGCCTGGAATGTTTACTTATCTTCATTTTATTAACTGTCTTTCATATAACTTAGATCATTTAACTTTCTACCATAATCTTATAGAAGCTAAGATCTAATTTGTTGGCCTTTGTTATGTAAATCTTCTTCTTTATCCCAAACCTCGACATTTGTTATCTTCATGTTATTAAATGATCCACCAAACCACAAGGATTTAATACCTCCTAACAAAAACATAAAATAAAAAAGATACATTAGTGGCTGTTGGGTTTGATTGTTACATCCTCGTCTCTACATAATTTGATATTGTCTGGAAACCTTCACTTTTTAAGTTAGATGAGGCAACGTAGCACTTATAGTAAGATTTAATGGTAAAAAGAGAACGAAAAGAAACTCCATCTAATGGAGATATATAAACTGTTATTATCTTATCTACATTATATATATATATATATATATATATATATATATATATATATATATATATATATATATATATATATATATATATATATATATACAAAAGTAAATGCGTGGACCACGTAAGTTTCGAGTCATCTCCTATACCTGTATAAGGATCAAAACCTGTGAGAGTTCCATGCCTCCCTGCTCCAATGCAATCCGTCTTTCCGTCCTTGTTGATATCAAACTCATCGCAGTTTATTACGAACATGTCTGCTCTGCATTGTGTCGCCCAAAGCTTCTTGCCATCATAGCCACGATAGGCCATTAAAATGCCTATGCATGGATACGCCTTACCTGAACGGTCCAGAAAATAAAACTCAATAGGAGTCCTAGTAACTGATAGACAACATATATAATTAAAACTTGATTTTCCTTATTACATTTAAACAAAGACTTTCAGTGTACAGAATTGCAACACCGATCTAGTGGGCATTCCAGCCTCAAAGAAAACTACTGAGTTTAAATCTTGAAGTAAACGGTGACATTATTTCTTGCAATATAGCCGGGCATGAACACCATCAAAAGAAAATGTTAATTATTCTTGTCAGAGATTTCAACTAGATATGTTGTAACGTTTTGATACGGACAAAATGACACATTTCTTTCAAAACAAAGCGTTAACCATATTTATATATCAGTATTGTCATCCAACGATATGAAAAATAATTAGATGGCACGACAAACACACTGCGATTTACATTATAACGATTCTCTTTAAGGCCTATAATTGAAAACTAATTCTCTTATAAGTTATCAATAATAACAGCAACTAATATCTAAATATCATTGGCACAAAGCATGTACCTATCTCCCCACATGTACCTGAATATTGTTACTAAGGTATAGTTGCAGCAAATTTCAGGAATATAAAAAGTATTTGATAGGCTGTACCCATATTCAATACTTATTATGACAAATGTAACATAAAATGCATATAGGTATGTTATGTATTTGTAAGCTTCATGGCCAAATGTACGACAATAATTCTCTATGATTCAGGGAGAATCTGAATGATATAGTTCAACAATTTAAGCTGTCCTGATTCAATTTGAATTAGGTTTATGTAATTGCCCTCTGTCAAGTTACGGATAAAAACTTGACTAGCCTCTGCTGGAATGGCTCACCAGACCTGAACATGCATTCTATCTAAGGCGACTACAATGCATTCAGACATTTCAGGTCGTGTTAATTGCAATATGTTTTAAGTTTTAGACATATGCAATGGGAAATACAGATGTTAACCTAATCTTCTTATAGTTTTATCTTGAAAACTGTGTGAAATGTTGATTCTGTATAAATAATCCTTATGTTGAATCTGATATTATGATGTTTGATAAGTACTGTCGCGAACGGACTTGTTATCCAACTATTTCTTACATTCCTTTTACATATTGCCAAACTGGCGGCATATATTAACTTTTTCTGTTATGTGTCACTAATGATGCTCGCATAGCGATTTTATTTCCGTATAGTATTTTGCATCTGAAACAATGCACACTGCTGGCGGTTTAAAAAGGATTTATTGAAACAGAGTTTAACAAACACAACAACGATGGAAATATGTCTTCCAGCGTCCTAGGCAAGTAACACACACACACACACACACACACACACACAAACAAAAAAAAAAAAAAAAAGCTCGATCTGAAATTCCAAGTAAATAGTGAGGCAGGGCAAGCATACCATTTGTGGACTGTTACCAACCATAAACCTGCTGTTTCATCGGATATGACAAATCACATAATTATAGTCAGTTTTATTAACGTTGAATTCTGTTTGCTAGGACACTTTACGATTATCCAGATAAATGTATAGAGAAATATCATCTTTTTGATGCGTTTTGCGGGATAATGTTACAGATGAAATATGCATATACAGTAAGAATGTAAGTAGCAAAGCATGCTCACCAACCTTCATTATGGCAGATTTTTTCGAGGTCTTCTTTTGTAATTTGCATGCCTTTGATCATCCCCGTTGCGTTTAAAAACAGTTGATCACTTGCTGCTGCGATAATATCTAAAAGACCATCCCCGTCCACATCAACAAGTCGTATATTCGCCTCAGTGACTTTGAAAGCAAAAAAGGATAATCATATATATTCAAAGCCTGTTTTGTAATTAAACATTAATTACTGCTTATTGCATTGACACATTATCGTTTCATTTTCAAATATTGAAGACAAGCAAACACACACTGACACACACACACGCACACACAACACACACACACACACATACACACACACACACACACATATATATATATATATATATATATATATATATATATATATATATATATATATATATATATATATATATATATATATATACCTCCCACATAGAGGTGAAAATGCTCAATTTATTGCTGGCTGCCGTGTAAAGATTGAAACATCTTATTATTGTATTTGTATGAGTTAGTAGTGCTTACAGTGCTGAGAAATCCTCGCTTCCCAATCTTTTGTCTGCTTATCTGGGCGGATAACTGACAGTGTTGTAAACACATTTTTGGTTTCTTTCGATACCTGTTCCACGGCTGGACGTGTCAACTGCTTCCTTTCTTGTACCTCTGACAAATGTATCAGGATTACAATAGCTATTACAAAGATCAAGAGACATATGACCACAGCGAGGCAAAAAATGGTTCGATTTTGATAGATTTTCTCGCGCTTTGAATCGAACTTGTGTTGTTTGATTTTCTGGATTTTTCTTGTATGGCTGAGTTCCTTTGGCTTTGTCTGAATACATATTGTGCAAAGATCCGAGTTATTTGGTTGCTCCAGTTTTTCCTCTTCACTAGAATCACTAGTTACATTATCATTTGTCGTCACACTTGTGTACGGTTTCACGTGGCGAGAACCTTTGAAAACAATATAATAACTAGACACAATTACTAATAATAATAATAATAATAATAATAATAATAATAATAATAATAATAATAATGGTTAGTATTATTATTAGAGCAATAATAATTATTATCATTAGTATTAGTAGTATTAGCAGTAGTAAGAATATTATAACTATTATTATCAAACATTGTTAGTAGTAGTAGTAGTTGTAGTAATATTAATAGTAGTAACATGTGTCGTAGTAGTAGTCGTAGAAGTATCAGTAGTTTTGCTATAATCAGCATTAGTAATACTAATAGTATTACTAGTAGTATTAGTAATACTAATAGTATTACTAGTAGTATTAGTAATACTAATAGTACTACTAGTAGTAGTAATACTATCAAGAGTAGTATAAATGTTAAGCACACTTTTTGTTTTTGTTTTTGTCGTGTAGTTTAAGGCTGGATCGTTGGCAATACAATGATAGTAAAGAAAAGGGAATTTAGCACGAACACGAAGTAAGCAGTCTCAAAGGAAAGTAAGCCAGCCTTGAAAATTGAGGTTGATGGATGTTTAAATTGTATACGCTCTAAATGGAAAGATGGATCCTGTTTATATGATCCATGCATGTATGCTTCATTGTCTGTCTATTTAACAAAGTTCTATAAGTGTATATTTTTTTCAATGTTTATGATTTTGGTTTATTTCACTTCGTACAATTTTGGGTTTACAATAAAATTAAAAGACGCTGAAACACATACTAAAGTTACAATTTCAGAGGTTTAGATCATGACAATAAGCAGAGGCTAGATGGTTTTCATCATGACTCCCATGATAGCGGAAAACAATTCAAGTGCTCCTCTATCTGAATTTCTTCAGCTGAACGAAACAGATTTGAATTAGATTACCAACTACATTCAAGTAACTTCACGTACCTTGAAAGAGAGTTCGAATAATCAATGACCGATCAGACAAAGTCACATGCCGCGTGTCGGTTTGACTAAATTAAGTCCGTCACACGCAATATTTTGTTTATTTCTATGCAAGGCATACTACCCTCATAAGGAAGAGGGTACCTGTTTAAAACTCTATGTCGCGAGTTCCCGTGGAATTAGAAGCCTTGGTAACCCGTGGCTAGCTAAAGATGATACCGATACCGCAAGCATCAAATCTATGTTGCAGATAAAATGAGTTCGACATTTCTTTCTTTTTTTCCCCCGATTGAATGCTTGAATACACAGCCTTTATTTGCTAAATATCTAATTGGATCACGACTAATATGGATTTACAGTGAAATTGAATGTAAAATATATGTTTAATACAGTTCGAGAAGAAATGAAGTCATGCAGAAAGTGAAAATTGCAGAAAATAAGTAATTTAAGATCAATACTTTCCAACAAAAGAGGCAATCTTACTTAATTTGGTTATCCATGTCTCAGAGAATAGCTATAAAAAGTCCAGAAAATATACTAAATAATATAGTCAACATTTCAAACATTTTTATGTAATCACTAAATATGTGAAACGAGTATAATAGGTTGAAATGTCTTCGACGAGTACATGAAAGGAAGGTAGACATAAGAACGACAAAGTTTGATATTATTTGGTTGTTTCCAAAGAGCCTTAAAGCACGAGAGCAATTGTTAATATGATCTACTGCTATAGCTACTACGTCTACTATTACTATTAATACTGCTAATTATACTACTCTATTAGTATGATGTGATATGTCAATTGTAAGAAAAGTAATACAAAAGAATCATCAGAAATGGCTACAACTATGATATAAGAATTTAATGAATATAATATTAAACAGCGCTAACAAAATGATACACATGCATTCATCCATTGTGCTCAATCAATTTCTTACCTTTGCAATTCAGCCAAGCCATACTATTTGAAGTCGTTTTCAAATTTTGACTTTAGTACTTTTGCGCTCACGACATTTATGACTGCCTTTAAGTGTCCTCCTTTGAGAAAAGGTGGAAAACAATATGGACTAGAGGGTTTGTTGCTTCTGTTTTGTTCCCTTTTGAAATGAATGAGATATGAATCCTTTGCAAAACACTAATCGTAATATCAGAGTAGACAACAAAGCACTTTATCAACCAGTAATACCCCATTGAACAACCAGACAAAAGCAAGCATAACAACAGGAAAAATATTCCCGTCACTGTCGGACAAATGAAGGGTTGTTTACGGTGATTTGATAAGAATTTTCGAATACATATAACTTCTACACAAAACAGAATTTTTGATGTTTGCTATTGTTGGAAGTGCCCCATCTACTACCTGAGAGTGCAAGCTGTACTGTATTACCATCCTGCTGTCAATGTCAGTGCCATTTTCTTACAAACGTCCATGCCTACAGATGGTTATCCTTAAATTGATAGAAAGCACAGTTCACATTGTCAAAACCAGAAAGCAGCACTTACATATGTCCATGCAAATAGTGTATTATGTACTGCAAATAACATTCATTTGGAAACATGCATATTTAATTAGCAATGTGGTATCCTTTCACATCGTTCCTTGGATAACCCTACTCATAAATTTAAAATCCATTTTGAGAGTATTTTAAACATTAATGTCCGTGTACTGATACATTAGATTCCAAACTGTTAACTCCATGCCACCACCCCCACCAACATATTCGCAAAGTTAAATTACATGATACTGCCTGTTTCTATAAAAAGGGATCATACATCACATCAACCCTGTGCAGTTGCGGCAATATAAACTCAAATTAGAAAATGTGAGATTTCCACTCTATAGGATTACATAAAAGATCTAAAATTGTATCCCTGATATAGAAATGGTTAATAAAGGTAATTATAGAAATTGATTCCGACATCATTATTGCTTATATATCTTACTTATTTTCGCTACCCAATATATTTAAGTAATTGTTTAATCTTAATTAATACTTAGATAATTGTTTAATCGTAACATTTACATTTTAAATCATGAAAACAAAGACATTCCAGGAGCTCCTACTTTATTAATAACATTGTTTTGTAACTGACTTGTCGAACGGCACAATTATGATTGCACCATACAGGTACACATAACTATGAATACATACAAGAACAGTCAAATATAGATATACGTGCACAGTCTCTCAATATATGTTGAAGAGGTAATGGGCTGATGTATTGTGCTTTTTGCGTGCCACGTTTTGTGTCTTTCTTTTCTCTGCAGACAACGCATTTATCACTAATCTCTTTGTTTGCAGTACTTTACACCGAGAAAATAAATCAAATTGCAAAATAATTTAGAATCTAACCACTCTGTCAGACAGATAAGAATAAAACATTTTTTTCTCTAAAATCATTAATTCATTATGACGGTCATACAGATGTATTGACAAAATGATAGGTGTCTAGATAAAAATTAATTGCCAGACATTACCCATGGCAAACGTACAATTAAAAGATATCCAACTTGTAATTTAGTTTATGCTGTGAATTGATGGATAAAACATTGCTATGCTTTAATGCTCAAAGCTTTGACAAGGTCATTATAATTTTGAATTTGTACCTCGCTTGGAATATCATTCGACTCGAAAACTAAATGGTCGCGTGTTCGGCAACCTCTGAAAGTCGTTGGGAAACAATTTGTTTTTATCTTTCATTTCGATTGCAAGGTATCGCCAATAATGTACTAAATCTGCTCTTTGAGTCCATTTGAATAAACACATTTTGTTTCGAACAAAAAATACATATGTACGTGTTAATGCTGGATTGAAGTTTTGTCGAAAGGTCAATGAAGAAAATAGATTTAATCATAAATTGCAGTGTTGTCTCACACAAATTTTCTGCCTTTTGCATTTTCTAAGAGTGATGTCAGAAATCACTGAAATAAAACCCATTTGTGTAATAGCCAGTCTTTGGTCTCTACATGTACATAATGCATTTCGAATATTAAAGTGCCTTCAATCAATTGAAAATGTGTCTCTAAGATAATGATCGTTTTGCGGATAGTATAAGCATTATTTTTTCCATCTCTTCTCTCCGGGCTGGACTGCTGTTTTTCGCTTCATATAGAACTTGAAATATCTAAGTCTGCTACTGAATGATGTGTTGCAATTAGATTTGACTATATATCACAGAATGCAGAATTTATCTTTATTAAATATTGTTTATAAAGAACACTGGTTATCAGAGAGTAAAATACCTATTGAGATTAGTACACTTGCTCATTCGTCAGATCTCAAGGAAATGCATGCAACTGAAATCCAAGATAGGATTTGTAAATATTTTTACAATTGTTTTGTTGTATCTCGTTTTACACTCGGAAGATCAATAAGAGTAGCATTTTATATGGTGCATAAATCATACACATTAAGATAGAAATGCGATTTTATATGTATTTTGTGTAATTACTAGCTACTGCATGTTAGAAATATTTTCATGGTTGAATTAATGATTAAGGTACAAATAAATTTAAATTTTTCCATTTGTCTTAAAATATTCTGCCAAGGCTTGATGGTACGAATTTATTCAAAACAATTTTAACCATTGAACAACAGTTTGTTTGGAAACTTGTAGAAGCTGGTATTTTTATTTTCATCTGCCAGGTGATATAAAGCACACGCTTTTTAATCATTAGTATTGCCAAAGCATAAAATTGTAGTACCGTGTGAAGGAACCATCAACATTTGCAAGCAATATCAAGCTATGATACATATTCATAAAGTTGCAAAAAGTAAACAGCTTGTGGGTTGCTTTTGCCTTTGACACTTGAAGATGTTATTGGTCATTTTAGTGTTGCAAATTGACTCTAACGGATATATACGACACTGAAGCCATGTTGAAGGTCATAGAATGTTACATGAATGGGCAATTCTTCCCTTCAAGAAGACTTTGAAAACTGTATAGAATGAAACCTGTTTGTGTTATTGGATGAACAATTATATTGCTTTCTTTTACAGCAAGTTTGAAATGTATTTCAAAGAGTTATTTTAAAGCCATCTCCAAAATATTGTCCATATTGCCATTCAATAAAGTAAAGTGTAAGTTGATAATTTCCTGATACATTTGTTATCAGGTGAATCTAGACATCTTTGTAGTCTGGTTATTTGAAACATAACAATTGTCTTATCTAAATGCACATGATCGTTATAAAAAGTCACACATTTTGTTGTTGAAAATGTCGGGGCAGCTGTATGTTTTTGTGTTTTAAACTTTACTTGATGACATATATTTTGTCGGAAAGTTTCCACAAAGGTCCGCATCATTTGAACACGACAAGTAGATCCTATAACGTACAAGATCGAAGGGAATCATCTCCAATGTGCATATAGTTTGGTCATCTATGTAGTACATTATAACAAAATGAGCAAATATGTATTTGCAAGAACGACTCGTCTTTTCTTTTTGTATTTAGTTTGGTAAAAAATAAATTTTCTTTAAATAGACGTGAACATCATGTATTGTGTTCCATACTATTGTAATCAATATATTAATCTGTGATAGTGTACCATTTAACAATTGTATTAGTGTGAGCCCGATAGTAATTGATTAATTTTTAAAAAGTGCTAGTGTGCCACTGAGTGTGTGTGTGTGTGTGTGTGTGTGTGTGTGTGTGTGTGTGTGTGTGTGTGTGTGTGTGTGTGTGTGTGTGTGTGTGTGTGTGTGTGTGTGTGATTTGGAATTTTTAACGTAGCTTTAACATTTATCAGTCATATCGCTACGATGTCTGCAGTGCGGCAGGATATAGTGATGTCTAGCACTGGGGCATCATGCCGCAGACATGTAGCATGATGCCCCACCTAGTCACATTATCCTGATACCAGGTCGACCAGTCCTAACACTAACCTCTTAATGCTGAGCGCCATGTGAGGCAGCTGTTAGTACAATTTTTGTAAGTCTTTAGTATGACTCTTCCGGGGTTCGAACCCACGACCTCCCGCATCTGAGGCGGACGCTCTAACCATTAGGTCACCTGAGCCAGTGACAGAGACAGATTGAATTAGTGTGCTTCACTACAACTTATTGCACTAAATATACCTTTGCGACGAGGGCGTATGATACATGCCGTGCTCATTGTTGGGGGAAAATGGAGATATGTGCATCACCTATAACGTAGAATGTTGAAAGCCACAAAGGGAGAGGCCAAGAGAGGGAAGCGCATTAATGGCGTTGTGTTGCTTATGTGTAACATGACTATGTACATGGACACGACTACGTCTTGATTGTGGTAACGATATGATGTGGGTCAAGATCCAACGGGGGAAAAAGGCCAGAGACCAATAAAGGCGTTTACGCGCCGATCAAAGGAGAAATAAATGCGACCCTGCTAGCGGGGTGGCAATTAATTACTACGTTTGCGCGTAGTAGTATAAATTCTACTGTTAGCGACATGTATGCAAAGTATGTGATAACAATGCACATTCTCGGGGGAGCGTATGAATCTTTTTTAAGGTTCGATCCCCTTACATCAGGAGTCGCAAAACACTGACTACATAGGAAACCACTCGATCGTCGTCAGTCAGTTCCGTACACACCTACCAAGACTTGAGACGACATAACACCTTCCTGTGCAGCGATGACGAAGGCATATTGAGAGAAGCAGTCAACTAACAGAACTGACAACATCAAATCAAAACCAATTTCATCAAAAGATGATAGTACCATACCATGCACCCATTACCAGAAAATTTTATATATTTTATACCAATTTAAACTTTTCTCAAATACTGCACTGACAGGCCATAGAACACAATTAATGTTACTATGTATTCTGAACATTTCTTTCTCAGTACTGAACTTTCCTCTGTGTGACAATCAATACAAATCATATTTTAAGCTAAAAAACCTTCAAAGATACCTTCACAGTGAAGATCTTTTCAAAAGTTGACGGGCATTGTTTTTGAAAGGCTTGACGGTAAACAAACCTACGTGCAACGGAACACAGAGTTCACTCATATTTGTAAAGAATAAACACTGGCCTTTAAATCCATACTAAGAGTGCCTAAATCTAACTCTTGTATCACCGCCAAACGGCGACAGGACAAAAATGCACTAAAAATAGACTGGGACTACATGCATGGGTACTGAACCGGAATTATTAATTGTGGCCTGATTCCTGACAGGCCCAATTTTTTAATTAAACTTTAATGTTTGCTTGCGACACCTATCTCAACTTCATACATGAAGCCTTTGGGAATTTCCTTGCAAACAAGTCATGTGAGAGCTGTCAGTAAATGTGTAGTGCTGGTGTTGCACAGAGTGCAAGTTGTGGTACAAGTGTCCTTGAGAAACCAAAACTAAATTTGCTGTATCTTTCTTAATTATAGGAGTTTTTCAATGTAGTAAAAACCTAATTGCAATACATGATAAGGCCTGTCTGAAAAGTTCTTTGAAATGTAAAAATATTGATACATTAAATTTTAATGGAAATTTAGATAAACATTTAAATTTTAAATACTAAATTTCATTGAAAAATTAAAGTTTCATAGAAGTTATAAAATTCAATTTGACAAATTTTAGACAGGAAAATTGATTCATGAATGGTATTTAAAACAAATGGTAGTTTGGGTCTGTACAACTGATAACATTTTTCGCAGGGGTAATGAATCATGATAGATAACAGTCGTTTCGGCAGCAAATTGCAATATGCCTGTCCAGATGCATATAGGTCTACGCACTAAAGAAATAATGACATGTGCTATGATCCACATTTATTGTGTCAGGTACTTAGTAGTTGATTGTATAACTAATTGCGTACTCAAATTTAATGTTTTGATGGGACCACTATCATGTTTAATAGCCAAAATGCATTCCATTTCAGTGTTGATAACTACAAAAGACAACCATGTGATAGGAAAACAATTTCAGGGAGGATCTACATTATTGAATAATGGTGCAAATTTCTCTAATGAAGATCTAAGCCAATTCTTTGAGTTGCTGTATATCAGTGTGCCGATATGAACTAATCTTGGTCATGTATGGCAGTACACTGCACATGTCCATATGAGATCTTCTTATCACCACCGGACTATTGGAGAGCTTCCAAACTGATCCAACTCTAACACTTTGTTCCAGATACCAGCCTAGACCTGAAAAGGTGTAACATGTTTCACTTAATTCTAGAAAACAGGAAGATGTAGGCAAATTTACATTGTGTTAGATATGGTGATTTAAATGGGGAAACAAATAGTCAACTTGACAGAGTGACACTCAGAAATGTGAAGCAATGGACATTTATTAAAGTGATAAATGCATCCTAAACATATATGATGTTTCTAGCAGAATATTTAGCCAGTTACATGTTAAACAACTAATCAATTTGAGTATGGATCATAAAGTTTAAGGCAATGTTAGAACCGCGAGGTTTAATCATTGATGCAAACATTAGTACGTACCAGTATACAGGAAAGTCAAGTGACAATGTACTAAAATAAAATATATTACTGTAAGCAATCTTATTCATAAGGAAAGTAACACTTTTAGATATTGCAAGTGAATACAGCCAGATGTGGCCACACAGATCAACTATAGGTACTAATAGATTCTATATCATCAACCAAATGTGAAATTCTGATCCCCAACTTGTAAACAAGGATGGACATTTGCATGTGTGGAACATATACAATGTACTTGTTAAAATCAAATATGCAAACATGATTCAAATGACGTGTTTGGACATTTTTAGTGTATTTTAAGAGTGTTGGTTCTAGCTATTAAGCTCAATGATTCAGTGGAATAATGTATCAGCTGATGCTACAATACCGCACTCTGTCAAAGTACTAAATTGAAATATGGTATGATACATAGGCACATTCATGATGAAAATAACATTTTGGGATATCTGAAGTGCACACACCCAGAACTGTGCCTTGCAGATTCACTATATTTTACAATGTCAGCCTATGTGATGAGCTGAATGTCAACTTTTTATCCCAAACATTCTAAAATATATGGATATTTGTTCATGTCAGATATGTAATCATGTTAAGATATGTTGTGCAAAGTTAAATTCAAATAATCTGTTTGAATATTTCTTATGTAATCTTTAGAGTGTCACTTAACAAATATTATTAGCAATTAATAATGCATAAAGCAAAATGAATCATTAGAATTCCCAAAAGAACATATAGGCGACATATAGTCAATGAACATAAGGTATTAAAATGTTACGTGTCATCCCCAAAACAGGAAAAGGAAACAATTCGATTGCAAATCCGTCCAGCCCATGGTGGAATGATGAATGCAAAAACGTAATTATAGAGATGAAAAATGCCCTGAACAAAATTCGGTACACCGGCAAATCAACAAACTACCTAGAATACAAATCTAAGGATAACATAAACTAAGCCTGTTATCCTCAAAGGAACGAAAACATGGCATACATACTGCTCAACCCTTGACCTTAAAGAAAAATGCAATTCCAAGCAGGTCTGGAGTCAGATGAAACATTAGAGGCAACAGCGCTAAGAGCATGCCCAATATCCCAAGAATGACAAGCACTAAAGAAAAAGCTAACCATCAAGTAAACCATCTTGCAGGAATAAGCACAAATAATGATCACTCGGCTCAACTCCAAGCACACCAAAGAATCGTATAGTATAAATACCCCCATTTCCTCACAGACTTGGATACCAAATAGACCCCACTTAATGCTGATTTTTCCATTGAAGAATAGAAAATAGCTATTAGGGACAAAAGAATTGTAACGGTGCAAATTTCTGTCGATCTATGAAGAGCACATTAATTTGGGTAGGTGAACGATTAATTAGATTTATGGGGACCGTGGTGTCTTAAATAGCCATAATGCACGGATTTGTAATGTCCGTGTCATGAGAGGAGTGATTCGTAATTAAGTATTCGTTTATTCGTCAGACAGACTGGGAGGATAGGGTTAACTACGATCTTGCATCGGAATTGTCAGATTTGAGATTTTCCAGAATCAGTTATTTGGGAATCTCGAGGTCCCGCAGACTACAATTTTGGCGCCTAGTTATAAAAGACGGGAGATACATTTAATCCGGATTGGTTACGCTAAATGATGGACGTGATTCCCACACGAAATTCCTGGTTTTATTATGTCCGATCGCAAAAGTTTAGTCAGTCTACGCTTTCTGCAAGAGAAAACAAATGAAGAAGACTCCGAGTTTGAATTTAGAGGAAATTCACTAGTAAAATAATTATCCAAGGGATCGGATGTCTGGAAAGACGACGGACACCATTTTGGCGGTAGAAGCGAGCGAAGCCTGAAAGCACAAGGTATTTCGCGACAATCTCGTGTAATTCGTTGATATCAATATAAGGATTTGTTTGATTTATTTGCTTATATTTGCATGAATTTATTTGTTTAAATTCGTAGATCAATTTTTTCTTGATATGAATGCAACTGTGTGAGTTCATCTATCTGAATCCGTACAATGATATTCTTTATATAAGTTTGACGAATTGTTTGAATGTGTTGTCTTGATTGTTATAGGAAAATATGTATCTAAGAATTCATGCCTTACCTTAGTTGATATGAGTTACGAGAATCCATGTGAATTCACCGACCTTAGATGACTTCACGTATGATAAAGACTTGAGTGCGTATTGACTGAAATTAACGTTGTTAAGCCATGAAGTGAGATTTTATATATGCTAGAGACTTGCATGTGTGTATTCGCTAGAAATAACGTGCAATTGAGACGAGAACGGAACTGTTATGTTCGGGTGATGATAATGTGAGTCAGGTTGAAATAGCCGTTAGGAAATACATTAATCTTATGAAACTAGGATTGTGATGGCCTGCCATGTTTAGCTTGACCAGATAGCCTTTAGTATCTGATTGAATTCCGATAGGACGATATCTGAAATAACGAGAGGGGAGTAATGATCTATTCCCAGTAGAATATCTGACAGAAGATTTAGGTTGCTTCTTTGTTTATTTTGGAATGTGAAATAGCTCCACAGGACGTATCCACGTACCTACCTATCGAAGTATCTATTTATCACGTACTTACATATCCACCTACCCACACAAAGTTCGAGGGCCGAAAGAGGCGAGACAATAGAGAGTTTGGAGAAGAGAAAAGAAAAGCAAAAAGGACCAAGAAGGACAGCCACAGTCAAATTGCAATGAAAGGGAAATAATCAGGTTATGAAGTTGTACAAGACAATGACTTCGATTGTTCACTCAATTCTATGATGAACTAATTCTATCATTTAAAACAGATCGGCTATTTATATAAGTATAT
>JAECUM010020644.1:0-22896 GCA_016617855.1 Megalonaias nervosa | reverse complement strand
ACAATGATTTTTTGAAAATATAATACAAGAATAATATTGTTCTCTGGTTTTTATAAACTAAGTCCACTACATCTACTTTGATATAATAGAAGGGCTGTTTAGTGTCTTTTATGCTCTGTCACAGTGGGTAGGTAGGTGTTTTGGTTGCTTTAATGGTATGTCAGCACAATATTGGTTGTATAGTACTGATTAAAGTTAAAATTTTACACTTTAAAATGATTGAATTTTCAAGTGTAAAAAGAAAATATTGTACTAAATATTTTTTAATTACATATGGGGCCAGCATTTCTTTTCAAGGTTACTTTTGTCTGAGCTTATTTTCTATATTTTTAATTAATATTTACACTAGCTACTGGAGGTTTGTCAGAATGAATTGTAGATTACTCTCATTGTTATTATGATACCAGGGACTGAAGAAGTGCAAGGAGAACAAGCTGTTTATTTCTAAATCCAGATCTCTTGCACAACAGGAGCAGACAACTGTATTCAGACTTGTATACAGGATTGACACCACAGAGTTAAGTGCCTTGCAGACTTTTCTAGATTTCCCAGATCAGTGGATCCAATACTCCTTTCTACAAAGATAATCCAAAACATTTCTAGGGATACCATAGCAAAAAATTTGGCAATTCCTTAGCATGTCAGCAAACCATGTTTTAATGATGCATGCAAAGATGTTATTAGAAAATTGAAAAATGTATTTAGACATTTTAATGCCAGTTGATAAACTGAAAATCTGAATATATTCCATATATACTGGCTAATAATCATTAGAGAGAGCATGAAGAAAATGTGAAGATCCTGTGTATGTTGGTTGAACTCGCACGATATTAAATTAGTATGGATCCTTCAACATGTTGCTTCATGGTACTGTATGGCAGATTTCTTGTGTGCAAAAACCATCTAAAAGTTAATGGCATGGTGAGTAGTGCTCTCTGAAGCAGTAAAACTTGGAAAGTGACTGTTACTTAGTGTTGTCTCATATAGTCATATATATGCCTACCAACTAAAACAAAAAGCCTTTAGAATAAAGACATTTGTAATGAGATGCCAGTCTTTGAAATGTACCTCTTATTGTTCACTACAGGATTAGGTTGCCTTCCCTAACCCCATTTTACTAGCTGTATGCTGTATAGTCTATAGGCAGTTGAGCTGTAACAAGCTGTAACAAGCTGTAACAAGCTTAGTCGGTGACACCTCTATTGATTATTATACAATGAAACAATGTGTAAACTAGACCTAGTGATCACTGAGTTTAGTTGGTAACATCTTGATTGATTGTCTGTCAAAGAAACCATCTGTAAACTAGACAGTGATGTTTGAATTTTACTGCATTAAGGTGTTTATTTGACATTTTAATGGATAAACAGATCAAAGACAATTTGATTTAATGATATTTTGGAATTTCCAATGACCAAGGTCCAGTTACTTATTCTGGTCAAAAACTTTTGAACTGCCAGACATATCTGGCAAATGCATGGATTTCAGGAAGCCTGATATAGAATATTGTATAATATACATGACAGTTAGGTACATTGTTTTAGGACAGAAAATAAATGATTTTTATCAATTAAAAGTTCGTCAAAAAAGTAGAGTATGAAGAATTACATATATACTGTAATAAATCTTTGGCCATCAGTAGAGACACATATATCTTAAACTTGACAATATTTCTCTCTACTTTTTAGCTTTTTTTTTATACAAACCATTGTACTCTTTATTTGCAGACACACTTCCATAAATCATCCAGTCTTACATTTAATGTCTTACCATTTTCTGCATTGCAGACCTCATTTTCCCACAGTAGAAATCAACACCATGAATATCTCCCAGACAGTAGAATGTCCGCTCACTGTCAAGGACACAGTGGTTGTGGGAGGGACAATGTCCACTCAGAATGGAAGGGGGAGTGGTGTCTTCCTTGCCACATGGAGGAGATTGTTGTCCAACAAAAGCTGGGCAGAGGTCAGTTAATGTTGCTTCTAGAATAAATCCTAAATTAAATTTAGAATATTGGATTATTGTACATAATGTATACATACAACTAGCAGCAGAGGAGGTGAACAGACCACTTGTCTGAATCGTCATTTGTCTAAAAAATAAAGATTCCTATGAAGGCTGAAAATAAGGTCGATAACGTTAAACCAAAGCCTCTAACTGACCATGAGATTTTCTCTAATTGGGTTAGCTTATCTCGTTACTTTATCTCCGACTCTTTGTTTTTATTTTATGGTGTGTTTCGTTTACTCGCCGGGTCACTCAATATTGGTCGTTCACCTCCTCTGCTGCTGTAAATTAACCAAAGATTTTATCCAGACCTATACGATACCTAGATCTTGTGTCATGTAAATTTATTGTATAAATCCGAACGGAACAGCTTGTGCTCTTGAAAAGAAGTTTTTAAACTTAATCATGTCCATATCCCCTGAACACCAAGTATAATATTTTGTAAAGTATAATTATCTACTCCATAAACACAACTAAAATATTGCAGTTGTCTCTAATTACTTTAGGTATTTGTATATAACGTTGTGTAACATAAATCACGTCAGTATTTTTGTGTCTACCTCTGGAAAATATCCGAGCTGGATTTGATTGTTTGTCCAGCATCACATCATTATATACTGCGAAGTTATTAATAAATCCATCCAGGTCATCTACAGATGGCGCTTCATCAATATCAGTGATAAAATCAATAATATTGTTTCCGTCTTCGTCTAATAATTTTGCATTTTTATTAAAATCTTTAAGTACTTCATAACATCATTGATCATCTACAGATGGTGCTACTAAATATAATTTATTCCACTTGAGCCATCGCATTATCAGATTAAGTAATAATTGTGTCTTACCAGATCCAGATGGGCCTATTATTATCATTCTAATAGAATTTGGTAGTGCTGGATGGTGTCTTACTGATTCTTGTTTTCGTGTTGCTGAGAAGTCAATTATATCCATATAATAAATAATATGAGTCTATATTGTGTTCGATGTAAGGCATCAACCCCCACCGTTGGATTAACAACAATAATAACAAAAAATAAAAAGCGTGCACTGACAGGTAAGTGTGAAAAGTGTGGCACAAAAAAATATTGCTGCTTCGTTGGGAAAATTACCAGGGGTTCCGTGGGCGAAATATCCGGGGAAAAACACTTACCAGGATACAATTATTGTGGTCCTGGAACTCGACTTGATATTCGACTTGATGATCAAGATCAACCAAGACCAGGAGAACATCCAATAAATAAGATTGATCAAGCGTGTCATGTTCATGATGTTGCGTATAAAAGCAAGGATTTACAACAACGACATCTTGCAGATGTGAAATTGATTCATGCGTTAAATTCTATACCTGATAAATCTCTCAGAGAAAAACTCGCTAGTTTTCTAATAAAAACTGCTATGAAAGGTAAAATAATGTTAGGGGCTGGTAATTAATTATATAAATATTATAATGGAATCTGTTTATTATAGCCCAAGAGGATATTGGAGAGGCAGAGCAGCGATTAGTAAACTTGCTGAAGCAGCAAAAGTCTCACATTCTGTTGCTGCAAATTGGTTAGCACGACAGGCAATATGGCAAATTTATCTACCACCACCTAAAAAAATTCAGTATGCACATTTTGATGTCAGTACCCCCAATGAAGTTCATCAAGCAGATATTTTGTTTTTACCACATGATACTACTAAAACCGGTAGATGTCAATCACGCACGTACAAATACGCATTGACTCGTTGACGTTGCAAGTAGATATAAAGAAGCAGAACCACTATCAACAAAAACAGCATCTGAAGTTGCATCTGCATTTGAACGAATTTATCAACAAGGACCCTTGCGATGGCCACAACTATTACAGGTTGATCCTGGCAAAGAATTTCTTGGTGCGGTATTATCATTGATGAAAAAACATAACGTTAAAATCAGACGAGGACACACTGAAATTCATCGTGATCAGGCAATCTTTGAACGATTTAATCGAACACTTGCTGAGCGGCTATTTGGATATCAATATGCAAAGGAAATATCCACTGACTTTAAGACCGGGGAGAGATCTCGTGAATGGGTTGCAAGGTTACCAAGTGTGATAGCTGCGTTAAATAATGAAATTACTCATGCAACTTAAATGAAACCTTCTAAAGCGATCACAAAATAATATATACCAATACGCCGACGTGAATCTTCCTCTCAACCAGTATTAGGTAATGTAACTGTAAGATATTTATATGAACCTGGTGAACTTGAAGGTGGTAAAAAAAGAGCAACTGATCCTATCTGGAGTGTGGCCACACATAAAATTTCCAGCATGGTAAGATCCACTGGTAGACCTGCAATCTACAGACTAGATTCAACTGCTCCTCAGCATGGATTTGTACGTGAACAATTACAAATAATTCCTAAAGACACACAATTACCACCACCTTCACTTATGTAAACTTGCACCCCTACGTCGATTACATTCAAGACACGTTAGCATCACATTTTCGCGTGTGTGACCAAGACTACTATTAATTCCATCAACGGTAAATTGTTTTGGATTATTATTTTAATACTGCCACAACATTACTGTGTTACAACTTGCACAATGATTATTCTGTCATTGTTTTAGTGTTATAATAAATTCAATATCAATATCAAAGTCGCGCTTATATTTTTTTGTCACATTGCTTATAACTCGCTAATTTTTTCTTTATGATGACAAAGTCATTAGTGATTTCTTCGGTTATTACGTAATCTATGATAACCTTGTGCAGTTGAGATATTCTTCTGACTCGAGACACTGCAAGATAAACTAAATTTGACCATTCGATCTGATCATCGACAATCCAGATATTTGTATCAGAAATAGTTAATCCTTGTGACGAGTGAATCGTTATAGCATATCCCAACCTCCACGGAGATTTATCCATGCTCAACGCGCTCTCAACAACATCAACACCAACCAAAACAATATCATTTAACACAAGGTTTTGTAACCCACCACCAGGAATTTCAACTTCAATATTCTGTCGTCGAGTATCTGCTGGGTGATAACATAATGGTACAGGTAGATTTGAAAACTTTCCATTATGTAACGTAAATAATTTCTCTTGCAATTCATCACGAACTATCTTTCTACTTGCAACTATCAAATCAGCAGGTCTCCAGAAATTCAAAAAATCATTCATAGTAGTTTCTGGAATTACTTTACACATTATCTCACATTGTATTTTATCTGGCTGCAGTCTGATTAACCTTTTAAACTCTTTCAATGATTCATCAATAGCTCTATGGTCATCAGTTATTTCTTCGTAGTAATCTACAAATGTTTTCAGCCACTCATGTGGAGACTGTCCAATAAAGGGTGGTGGTTGACCATGATCGCCACACATTCTTACAGCGGTATTTTTAGTCAATAACCATTCAAGGAATATTTTTAATATTTCCAACGATACCATGTCTATCTCGTCCCAGATAATATACTTAGGTATATATTTCTCACCCATTCGCTCAGGAGTCCATGTGTTTCCGCACCATCAGAAGAAACTATGATGTGTACATGATTTTACTCCTCGTTCTTTTATTTCTCTGGCGAGTTTATGTGTCGGTGTCAAAACAATTATATCTGAATGGTTGTTCATGAATAACTTAATCGCACGAGTTGTTTTACCTGAACCACCACATCGATTAAGATAAACAGTCTTATGTCTAGCCACAGGATCATATACAGATGATAAAGATGACAATTCTGATATTTGGTTATTTTTGTAATATATTTCCTTAATTTCAATGTCGGCAGATTCAGAATAACTAAGTATATTTTCTTGTTTTATTCTCCATGATCCCCATTCACCATTACCGAGTAGCGGTTTTAACAAATCTGTATATTTTTTATTTATATAAAACGAATCCGTAGCAACTCTGACAGCGTAACGAGGAAATCTATTTATCATCGACAATAGATTTATCGAAACGTACGCTAGCATCAAAGATCTTAAATGAGTAAACTGCGGTGAGTCGCCATCAATATGGCTCACAATTGTACCTAGTTTGGTTCCGTCTGATAAATAAGCATTACTTCGACTTATAAATATGTTTTTTTTCCGTTGTATCAGCGATTATAAAATCGAGTTCAGCATCGCCCATAATTAATCTTGTACAGTGTCGTTTATGATCATATGATCCTCCTTTTGTAAATTTACCGATTATCTTTCTACCAAGATCTTTTGCAAGTTTCTCATCGCTTTCTTTCCTGCATTTACGTATATTATTAGTAATTTTAACAATATCATCTTCGTTAAGATCAGGAAATTCTCTCCTGACATCTTTTTCTATATCGAACTTATCCGGTTCTGGTAACCAAACTTGTTTTTGTGGACGATACGATATAATTGCTTCATTTACTTTCAATGATATTAAAATTCCAGCATCAAGCATATATCGTAATAGGACTAATTGGAACCCAACATTTTTCTGAAAAATGTCTTCCAAACCACGCATAAGTAATCGGATGGAGATTTTCCGTAAACTCGAATGAGTCTATACGGGCGAATCCGGTTAAGTCAAAATTTGGTAAGGGTCCGTTTATCGCAACTCTGGTCATCTCGTGTGATGGATGTCCAAATCTCTTAAAGTATTCAGAACACTCTCCGTATCCAAGAAAACTTCCAGGATAACACGCTACCATATCAATTGAGATAACGTCGCTATAATTGTATTTAGTATTCCATAATCCACCGTGTCCACATTCAATACAACTTTTCTGGACATCTTCAAGAAATTCCAATCATGTCGGTTTCCATGAATTTTTCTCCTGAGCAAAGTGAGCAGCAGCTGATGGAACGGTAAAACAATTATTCAGTAATTGTCCAGCCTTGACATCGTCAGAAGTATATTTTAATGCAAGATTTTTCATTTCTTCATGAAGAGATTCTGTACGATAAATATCACCATTAGGCCATACAAACTGATCATGATAATCATATTCTGAACTTTGAAATAACCAAACAGACACAGGGTCACTTTTACTGATATTCCTGATAAAATCAAATATGTGACCATTTTAAAATTTAACTATTCTGTCTCGTGGAAATATTGTTACTGCCAAAGTCCATGCGTGTGCATTATGATCAATAATATCTATCAAAGCTCCTCTTGATTCATATTTCGATTTATATAAAATCTTTCCGGTTAACGTCTTCACTGTTATTGGAAATTTTAATTTCCTTCCCAGCTCAGCAACATCTTTAATAGACGCTCCGGTATCTTTAACTGCTTCTGCCCACGTATTTATTTTTTTACGTCGTAAATCTGTTATACCATTACCAAGTATCGCTTTTGTGAAGTGTTCTGTAACCCGTTCAGCTATGCAATTTATTCTTGACTCTGACAGTCTCATCGGCTTGAGATCATTAACGTCAGGTTTATTATTCAGCGGATATATTGCATAGACAACCGCAGTCACAGGATATGCTCGTTCATAATACGGTTTGTCAATACCAGTCAGTATTCCTGGTTTGGAATTTTTATTTAATAAAACAATATTATTTCCTGACTGCATGCGTACAGGATCATGTTTGTCACGGATAATCCAAGTGTCGTCGTCTGTCCTTACAATAAATTTTATTAAAGTAAAATATTTTTGAATATCAAGGTGGTTGATAATCTCTCTTCCTCGTTTGTCATTCATTATAGTATCGACAACATTTCCGATCCTGAATGTCGACCACACATGAGCCGCACCATCATCTCGAAATTCCTTTTTGGCTTCACGGATACGTTTGGTTATATCATATTTGTTAAAGCCAGATCTTGCGTCAAAAAACTAAATTTATATCTTGGTAGTCTGTCAAGATCAAATCTAGCTCTATATGGTTCAATTGCGGATAATTCCTCCATTATTATAATTAAGACAAATATATATTTAAATTGAATTTTAATATATATATAATGATTCAAACAAAGAATCGATGAAATTGGCTTATGATCGGATATACTTCTTGTAACAAAGCATGCGTAAATGAATTCTGCGGCTACCATATGCAAAGCGTTAGACATGGGAGTCTAGGACCAAAACCGTGTGTGCAATGTGGTGTTGGAGTCAGAGGAAAAACTCAGTTATGTGTAAAATGCGGTGGTAAAAAATACAGAGAACTAAAACGATATCATGATAAAAAAAATGTCGAATCTCCTATAAAAACCGCAGAAGATTATCTTGCTAGATTTTCAAAATAATGATTTAAACAAATAATATTATTATATAAATGGAGCAAAATGAGTTTGTAGCACATCCAATTATTAAAAATTACGAAGCATCTCATTATGGTGTGATCAGAAACTG
Source organism: Megalonaias nervosa (assembly GCA_016617855.1). Lineage (NCBI taxonomy): Eukaryota > Metazoa > Mollusca > Bivalvia > Unionida > Unionidae > Megalonaias > Megalonaias nervosa. The sequence goes on along the minus strand of JAECUM010020644.1, from coordinate 14,578 downwards.
CCAATTGAAAAAACCAGTCAGTAGTGTTGATAAATTTGGTTATTTTGTATTTAATACCGGTGGAAATAAAAATTATTTCTCACATAGATTCATCTATGAATGTTTTCATGGGGTCATTAAAGATGGACTTGTAATTGATCATATTGATGGAAATCCAAAAAATAATCATTTATGTAACCTGCAAGCTATTACACAGAATCAGAATTCTGCACGTGGAAATACAGGAAAGTGTAAAGTATTTGGAAAGAGAGCTATTAAAGCCGTAAATGCAGAAACAGGCCAAGAAATAACTTTTCCATCAATAAATGCAGCTGCCAAATATTTTTGTATACATCCGCAATCGGTACAACTTGTCGCAAATAAAACATACAAATCTGCATTTTCAATAAAATATGATCAGCGGATAATATTTGAATATGTCAGATAACTCTGTCCTCCTAACTTAAAATAAAAAAACCCCAGAATAAATAAATATTTTTTTACTGTATAGTTCAACTCTGTCAATTTTGCCAAGGGTTTTGTTTAGCCATCACCACAGTCAAGGGTCCACCTTCACTGTCGCTGCTCTCAGTGTCACTTGTTTCACTTTTGACAGAATCAAATAACATAATCTTTCTCAATTGCATTACACGATTATTCACAATCTTTTTTCTTTCGTACTCGAGAGACAATTCGGATCTTATTTTTTTCGATTGAACGTGCAAGAGGTATAAATAGTTTCACCTGTGTGTCGTCTACCATTGCCAAGCATTCTAACATAGATTGATAAATTAATTTCATGAATCAATAATTGGATGGTAATGTGTATTTATTTTCAAATTTTCGTTGTTGTAATGATTCAAAATCACATATAATTTTCTGAGGATTAAGATTATCAGATATCTTTATTCCGTCATGTTTTAATTTTTCAATAGCAGAAATAATATCATTAATGTTTTCGTAGTTCATATATAATAAATATTTCTTTAAAATAAAAATAATAATCATAAATATTACTAAATCAGATTATAATAATAAATGTTTCTAAATCAGATTATGATAATAATAAAAATAATAGTCCCCATAACCCCATGTGAACCCCTAGATTGCCAAACGACATTCTAGCAAGCTCAGAGGGTCAGAGGGGGACTGTTTTTTGAAGATGATTATGATTATGATTATATACATATGATTATGATTATATACATATGATTACGATTATATGATTATATACATATGATTACGACGACACAAGACATAAACTTATCCTAATGGACGGTATACGGGGGCCTTATCTACGTCCAACAGATTTTGTACACTCTCCACCCCCCCCCCATAATCAACCCCAGGGAGTGCAAAAGTACATCCACCACGTGTTGACATGGTGGGAGAGTATATTTTGTCTGTTGTGGATTTCGAGGGTTTCTCCGGATCCCCAATTATCTTAGATAAATGGCATCAAAATCGCCTCCATTGACATATGTCGATCATGGGAATCGAACCACGGACCTTGAGTACGAGAATCCAACGCTATAACACTGCACCACTTTCCGATTCATACAAATATACGTTTTAAAATTATTATATAGTTAACCCAATACTGAATAAGCAGGCAAATTACGTACGACCAATACACTGAATAAAAATTATAATTATTGTAAAACTGTAGCGTAGATTTACTTCATCTCCAGACAGATAATAATTCTACACAGTAAGTCCGGAAGCTGAAGAGTACATGCAAATCAATATAGCCTGTTACCTAAAAGATCTAATAAATTATGTGGTTATAAGCAGGCATAGTGAATAAAATCAAATCATTATGAACTGTATATTTCAATTTTCAAACACATTTCATACAATTTACTGTATAAAATATTACATTTTCTGTATAAGTTCTCGTTTGTTAGGTTAAAATACGTGTATACAACTAGCTAAAAATAACTTGAATTTGTAATTACGCACTTGTATTAGCCGACGTGATTTAAAGTCATCCGAGTCAAAAGGTGCATAAATATCCTTTTCTGTTACAAATTGCTGCTCCAGTGACAGCTAATTGCTTACGGAGAACAATTAAATCACTAGATAATAACCGTTGCAATGAAAGAAAACAGAAACTATCTGCGTGGTCTTATGAATCGACGCAGTAACGGGGGAGATAATTGCTTATTTTACTCTACAGAGAGGACAAAGTTATCTCGCTTTATATGCAATTGCTTCAGTCACCATATTATTATAGAAATTGATTATTTATTCAGATTTTAATGATTTTGAGTACTGTTCAACCCATCAAATTGAAAAAATCTAACAAAATTTAATAATTTGATGGGGTATTTGCATAACTAAATGAAAAATCTAACACAATTTAATAATTTGATGGGGTATTTGCACGATTAAATGAAGAAATCTCAACAAATTCCACTGATTTTCAGTTTTTCATAAAAATATTATAAGTCAAATAATTCGATGGGATATTTTGTAAAATTAAGAAAATACAGCAAATGTAGCAAAATTTAATAATTTGATGTGGGTATTTGCACGATTAAATGAAGAAATCTACCAAAATTTAATAATTTGATGGGGTATTTGCACGACTAAATGAAAAATCTAGCAAAATTTAATAACTAATGGGGTATTTAGCCGATCAGATTATGAGAAATCAACTAAAAAAAATAATATAATTATCTTTTCAGAATCACATTATTTTTTTTTATTTTTATAATTTACTCAGACGTTCTACGATCTCACATACAGATTAATAAACAATTCCTCATTTCTTAAATCCAGAATGTGTCTAGCCTGGTCAGTAAGTTTGAATTGTATCCTTGATAATAGCGGATTATGTGCACGTAGATAAACGGAGTTAATTGGCTCAGATACAATTAACGACCCTGGAGGAACTTGAGGGCTAAATGAATATAATATATATCCTTGCTGGGCCTGGCTAGACTTTGAAAGATCTACTTGATAGCTGCCATCAATTACGTCACATACTAGATTGACTGCGATTGTTGATGTTATATTAACAATACCAGGTGATATATGGCGGCCTCCACTGTGTGGATCATTATTACATTTAAGAATGGTTGGTGGCGGGATTAATTTTCTCCATGAATTACATATTCTTTTAAAATGTTCATCAATAAGATCATTAACTGATTTCTTTAGCTCTTCAGGGTTAAATCCTGGAATTATAAATGTTGGCAGCTGTTCTTCTGTAATTCCATAAAATTTAAGAAATACTGTTTTAAATAAACATTTATAACTTACACGCTGAATTGGGCCATCTTCATTAACTATATAACTATTAAAAAATCTATCTACCGGTGCGTTTAATGTTTTTTCTCTGTCAACAATAGCCTTATTTGCATATTCTAAGTCTGATGCAACTTGATTCAAATGTATTGTTTCAATTATTTGATTTTTTAAATCTTCATCATAAAAAGTGTTGATGCTGGAAAATATATTTCTTAGATCATTAAGTACACGTTTACGTTCAGATTTAATTGGACTAGATTTTGATGTAATTTTTTAACGTTAATTGTTGATATTGTACCTTTCTTACATTGAATGAAATCTATAAAATGAGTATAATGTTTATAACCAGAATAAGCCGGATTCTCCATATATGGATAAGTTTTTTAATATTCTGGTATTTTTATAAATTTTTTAACATCTATAGTAAAATCAGATCATTGTGGTTCTGGTGGGCCTTTATAAACTAGTTCAGCTTCAGGCCATCCTAATACTGATCTAATCGAACTTTGATAAATGTATACAGCATAATCAGGAGAATTTATTTCAATCGCTGCTGATAATGTTGGTTCGTAAGCAGTAATTGCAATTTTTTATTCTTTTCCTGTAATAGATTTAATTCTGCGCTGGAATTCATCATTGATCTGTTCTATTTGATAACTGCCCGTTGGAATACTAACTACTTGCCAGTCAGGAGTTCCATCAGGTTTATTCTTATTTGCAAATACCAGCGAATTATTCGGTTGTAGTCCACCGAATGGTTTTGATCTAATATTTGGCCAACTATAATAAACCCGTAATTGTGCTAATGCTATTTCTTTTGCTGGAATTGCGGTTGGAAAGTTAACACTAAACTCAGGATTGGTTGAACTTAATGATATCATTGTAGTTTTTGACAGTGCTGTATTAGTGACGATCTGTTGTAATAATTCTCTTGATTCAGTCAAGGACGCTGACATTATTATTAGTGTTATTATTTTAAATCGGGAATTTAATTCTCCATTTTTTCGCCTTGGCTATTGTCAAGGAATACTTCATCGTAGGTTTTCATTATCGTTGCAAACTCCTCAGCAGATATTTTACCATCGCTGAGGTGCGACGAAATATATGACGATAGTTTAGAATAAGCTGTTGTTGCTGTATGTAATTTTATTATATACTCGTGTAATTTATCATTTGTACATGTAGCTATCTTCTTAGCAATAATACTGAGAATGCCTGCGATAGTCGTTGAAGTTGAAACGACAATTGTTACAACTGCAGGTGCTGTCATTGTTATTGTTGATAATAATAATCCGACTCCAGCAATAATAGCAGAAACTGAGTAAACAATTATATCAATGACAACCATACGTCTGCGATATTTTTTCACTTTTACTATATAATCGTCAATGATATTTTTTAATTCAATCTGACATTTACATATTTGATTGTATCTGTGATGTTGAACGTCGATGTGGGACTGGGGTCCTTGGGTTTGATTCATTATACTTAATGACGTTGCCATTTAATTAAGTAATTAATTGAGGAGTTTCAGCTATGAATTCCAGACACCACCAGTAACGTCTCGGGGGCATTTCCGTTGATATCAACGTAAATGTTTCTTTGGTGTTCTTATTTAGCGTCACCAGTAGAGGATTATAATGTACATTCGGTGATGATGAAGTGGCCGCAGTAATTTCCAAGCCATACATGGACAGCCTGTATAACCCAGTTACTTCTGTGATATGTTCGAGACTGTTATCACACGGTGTCCATGTTGATGATCCTGATGCTACTGTGTACACGATATTGTTAATTTGTTTGTGTGGAATTTTAATCAGATTAGTTTTACTAACAATATTAGGGATTCCACTGACAATATCATTGAGTTTCGTGTTAACATAGGAGAGTTTTATGTCAGCAGTTGGTGGACTTCCAAAAAATTCATTAATGGTTCTGTTTATATTTCTACGAAAATTTAAGAACGTTTGTACGTGATTAGAAAAATCAGTTCTAAATGCAGTCATTTCATCATTGATTGTTGTTAACAAAGTTGTTACTGGAATTTCCTTATCATCGACGTATTTTTTTTGTTGCAGCATCAAAATCTAATTCTGGTGTTCTGAGATTATTAATACCATTATTATTCATGTTGAGAAATGCACGCATTATACCACCGTTGGCTAATACATACTTAGATTCTTGATCGTCGATGTATTTCTTCGTTGCAGGGTCCGTATCTGTGGTTGGGTTTCCAAGGTCTATAATTTTATTTCAATTCATGATAATGTTACCCCTGAATGAATCACCAGCTTTCTTGATATAATCGTTAACTGACTTACCGGAATCTTGTATTTTACCTTGATCAGTAAAAGTAATGATATTATTAACAACCACGGTAGGAATTCATATGAGTACATCTGGCAGTTGTATATTACTTGTCTTTAATCGTCCTTGTTTATCCTGAAAAACAACGACCTCATTTTGATCCATACTTGTAATGTTTAATAAATCATCGATTTCATTTCTGAGCTGGTCAAGAGTTGCATATTTAGATAAATCACCTTGCTGCTGAGCTTTACCGCGAGAAGATCTTCCGTAAATATCTACCATTATATTTATTAATGTCTGTTTAAATGTGACAACGTAGTATATTCATGCATGACTTTATGAGGTGGTTTTCCTGGTGGTGCCGAAGATACAGCATCAAGCACAGTGAGTACTTCACGACCACATATTGGCGGATCAGTTAATTTTTGTGTTGGTAATGTTGAATACCAGATTGGAATACTTTGCATGCTGCTAACATATTTTAAAAATTCTTTGGGTGGCGCCAACCCATACGAATCAAAATAAATTATTCCACGTGGATCAATTACATATGCAACCCAGTGAGTGCCACGACCAGAGTTTTTATCGAGATTAATAATACCAGTTTCAATATTGTTTGGTTGTTTTGGTAATTGATCACGCATAAAAACACCTCTTAAGTTTTTTATTTTAATTTTTTAGCAGCATCAAGTAAATCAAAATTGGACATGGGCAGAATCAATGAACTGTCCCGGGAAATCTTAGACCCTTTCTGTACCATGAATTTGGGGTCCCTGGCAATCTTAGACCGCGACCATATACGGGGCCTGATAATCTTAGACGGCCCGGCTGTGGCACGTTTGGTAATTGTAGACGTCTTCCGTGTTGTTTTGCCCATGATCTTTTTTTTAAGCTTTCTGCATGCATGATTCCCTGTCCGGTTGCTTTCTTTAATGCCATTCCAGTAGCAGATATTTGTAGACCAGTATCAACATTTTGATCACGTCCCATGAACGTCATCAGACGATGATATGCACGTGCTACATGATTTTGCTCGAAATTCAATAAAATATCCTCGGATGGTTCGTGATGTCCATTTATTCTCAACGAAACCTCGGAAACACCAAGATTGTCAAATATCATAATACTACGCGTTTGATCATTTACCCATGCAGCATCTTGAAATGCAATAAATATATGTCGCGGTGCAGAAACACCCTGCTGAGAAGCTATTTGCCATGTAAATAAACCATTAATGTTACTCTGGATAGAATCTGTGGTCATTGTTAACCATGATAACATCGATTTACCGCTGCTGCTCATGAAAGTAAGTAACCAGTCTTCTTCAGATATTGATGGAGTCATTACTGGCATCCACAATGAAAGTTTTGTCAGAATTACTTTACCAGCATCACCAATAGGTCCCCATATTGCATCATTGTCGGTTGCTTTTCGTATGAGTACAACTGTATGTTTGGCTCCAAAAATAACCTTTCTAACATTTCTACAAAATCCAAAGATATGTGTCAGTGGAATTGCACAAGAAAATGCTCTTCTATTTCCTTGTAACATTGATCGATGTGCTGCAAATCCTTAAGTTAAATTCTGGATTAGCACCATGAACCAACAGAGCAATATCAGCGTCGGCGTTGTTTGCATGGTTTCTTGGTCATCTTATATCATATTGTCTGTTGTCAGGGTGGTCAGAAGTATCCTTTACAAACATCATTGATGGACCAGCTGATTTTGAATAAACATTGCTGTATCTTGCAAGGCCAAGTATCGTCATTGCAACGTCGACGTCTTTTTGAATTGATTCAATATTTTTTCCGTCAATCATGTATGTAGCGCTATCAAACAACGCCATGATGCCATTATCAACAAAACCAACTCTAACATCAGCGTTGTATTCAGTATTATCTGTTTTTATAATCTCACCTTCTACTTCAATGAATGCTTCAGTGGGTAAGAAATACCTACTTGTATCTTGAAAGTTCAGTTTGTCCACGCTGGTCTGGAATTCATGTGTCATAAGAGAAATATTGATAATCACGCACAGACTCATCTTTAAGAACTGGTGCGTCCATATCAAATGCGGGATCAGATATATGTTTCAACATCTTTATTATATTTATTATCATCTAACACAAAGACCACTTCCAGCTATCAGACTAGCGGTTATATTTTTTTCTTTTTCTGATAGTGGTACATCAGTCAACTCTGCTAGTTTTTGATTTGCAGCTTGATTTATTATTTTACTAATATTTGTGGGCATCACTTCAGTGCTGGCCAGTTTCACTGGTGGCTGAGGTTTTCGTCGTATTAATCATGCTAGTCTATCCTTGATTGCTGAAAATGCTTTACTAGCAACATCACCAACAGCACCAATACCTTTTTCACAAACAACATCAATAGCTTTCATTCCCAGTTGCTTTGCAATCGGTATTGCTTTTGGGGCTAACCTTCTAAATAGACCCTGAACAACATCACCTAGTCCATCTCCGTAGGTCATTTTGTATACTGGTAATCGTGAATTTATTACCCTGACCATAGTTGGTCCACGCTGAGCATATGTATGATCATCTTATTATAGTCATTATATCTAATTATATACTTAATCACTGCGGTAATCATCGGCAATTTCATTAATGAGAGACTGATACACATTAATATCCATGATACCACCTGTAAATAATCATTTACAAATATCAGCTGCTTCATTAATTATTTCTGGGGAATTATTACCAGCTTGTTTTTCTCCAGTGAGGATTTCTAGTCGATTAACATCGGAGAGAACACTGTTTGGACATGGAGTAATAAGACCACTTCCCTGATTAGTAAAACCGCTTGCAGTTGCACCGGGAGTATCTTCATCTTCTTCCAACAATCCTAATTCTTTTAATTCTTTTTCTTGTGTTTCTATTCTTTTTCTTTCTTCCTCTTCTCTTCAAGATCGTAGTTTTTGTTTCATTTTATCGAATGGGTATGGTGGTCCTCCTGATTGTTGAAATAGAGGTTTCTTTTCACTTTTTCCTAACGCCTTTCTTGATTCTTCTTCAAATTCTGATGTTACGGGAGTCATATGTTCTGTTATTTCTCTATACGATGGTAGTTTTTCTTCTAATTCTGATGTTAAAGGAGCTGATTGTTCTCTTTTTGTATATTTTCGTTTTGGTCTTACTGCTTCTTCTTCTTTTGCTTTTTTTCTTTCTTCTCTTTCTTTTCTTTTCTGTTCTTCATCTTGTTTTCTTTCTTGTCTTCTTGATTGGATTAAATCATTAATTTCACTAACATAATATTGATATAATGGATCATTAGCTTTAACTCTTTCAACATTATAATGTATGCGATATAATGCTTTTTGCCAATTTTCACGAGTTTTAATATCATCAGCGTGCTCAGGTTTCATTAATTTATCTCTTCGATCAAAACTATCCACAGCAAACGCAGCTAATTGTCGTAAGTCTTTAATGTCATTTTTGATTACCTTAACAGTATTTTCATTAAATTTATTTGACAGTTCAGCTTTAATTGTTACAGGATCTTTTTTTGATGCTTTAGGGCCTGGTGCTTCAGCGCCTTCAGGTTTAAGTATTTGCTGAGCAGCAGCTATATCAGCTGGAAGTCCCCGTAAAATCATTTTTGTTTGTTTTGTTCTTTCTGCTATTTGTCCAGTTGCTTCAGCAGTTTTTTTCTAATACAGGAAGAAGACCTTTAGTTGTTTCTGTGATAGGTTTAAATAATTATTTTGTATCCTCTGCAAATTCAACCTGAGATTCCTGACGTGATTGTAGTTGTTGCTTAACAGAATCACGAACAGGTAAATATTTTTTAATTGCCTCTAGTCGCTCTCGAGCTAATCTAGATGAGTGTGGTTCTCCAATCATTATTGATATAACAATGATTTAATTACTACAGCAGCAGAGGAGGTGAATGACCAATATTGAGTGACCCGGCAAGTAAACGAAACACACCATAAAATAAAAACAAAGAGTCGGAGATAAAGTAACGAGATAAGCTAACCCAATTAGAGAAAATCTCATGGTCAGTTAGAGGCTTTGGTTTAACGTTATCGACCTTATTTTCAGCCTTCTTAGGAACCTTTATTTTTTAGACAAATGACGATTCAGACAAGTGGTCTGTTCACCTCCTCTGCTGCTCAACTTGAATTGAATTTTAGATTTGATTTGAACATCAATAGTTTCAGTTCATGTGTTTTTAATGGCAGAACAAGTTTTGATAATACAGATATATAATGCACAAAATATCTTACGGTGAAGGGTGTTGTTGAGTGTAATTAAGTGAACTATGCCTGTGAACTGACAGGTATGTAGCTGTACGTCTTTCTCCAGGGGTAATGTTTCACTCAACTTCAGTTCAAGAGTGGAATCTGCCTGGCCAGTTGGTGGATTATCTCTGTATTTATAACGACTTTGTTGTAGGTAGTAACATGAGTTGTAAATCAGTTACGTGTATTGCTCTGCAGCACATTGTCACACAGGCCTTATTCCTGCAGCAAAAGCCTAGATTTTTTGTTTGCTTGGTACCGGAGTGTACTTAAGTGGATTCTACAAAGACATGGGATGAAAATAATCAATACACTCAGTGTGTACAGTAAAGTAACCCTGGAAATCCCAGGGTGGTGGCATGGACTTATTGTTTAGGTGGAGGAAAGGAGACATTGGGGAGAGAAAAACCAATTCAGACCTGCCGCTTCTCTGGATTTACTTGGTACCATCCTGAAATTTTGTTTAGAAATCCTTAAATTCAGATTTCTGATTTTGTTTAACCAAAAACTAGATTTTTTAAAATGCCAAAAAGTGTTTACAGACACCTTTTAATTCATGATTACTGCACAAAGAGAGCAAAAGTGATACAGAAATTCCTTGAAGAATACACAACAGTCATACTGAGAAAATCAATAATGTTTTCAATTTTTCATCATTTATGCTGATATTTAGTGTGTTAATTGAATTGACACTAAATATCAGTATAAAAGATGGAAATATGATAGATTTTCACCATATGACTGTAGCATACATTTTTCACGTTAAGTAAATAGCATAAGGCAGTGGAGATGTCAATTTCTTTGTAAAGTTTTGTAAATATATATGATCACAAACACTGATGCTGGATTTTTTTTCTCCAAATCCTGATTTTTTTTTCATTTGGCATCCTGATTTTCATTTCACTCAAGGTGGCAGGTCTGCAACTTTAGATGGGCAGCCACCTGCTCATAACGTTAGTGGGATATATGTGATTGTGTTTACCCTGCACCAGCCATTTTGCTGAGTAAACATGTAATGTTATCGATAACGTTTGTCTCAGGTGTGCAGAATGAAACCACAACATTCCTGAAGCAATAACATATTGCTGATAGGTTATAGTTTGTTTCTGAATCTAGCTGTAAGTAGTAAAGCTGCACTGAGTCATTGTTTGTGGCAGGGATGGCCAGTGTATTGTTGAGAGATTGTCTATGGCAACGATGGCCAGTGTACTGTTGAGTCATTGTCTGTGGTAGGAATGGCCAGTGTACTGTTGAGTGATTGCCTGTGGTAGGTATGACCAGTGTACTGTTGAGTCATTGTCTGTGGTAGGGATGGCCACTGTACTGTTGAGTGATTGTCTGTGGCAGGGATGGCCAGTGTACTGTTGAGTCATTGTCTGTGATAGGGATGGCCAGTGTACTGTTGAGTCATTATCTGTGGCAGTGACAGCCTATGCTGTTGCAATTTATTTAAATTGTAATCATACCATGGTAGATAATACTTTCTCATGTAATAGTGATTTGGCAGTGACAGCCATTATTCATGCATCACATGCAGACTCCACCTCTATCTGATAAGTCATGGGCATTGAGACAGGCTTCACTTCTATATGATAATTTATTAGCATTAAGGCAGACTCCACTTCTTTCTGATAAGTCATTGGCATTGAGAATCAAGCTGTCTTTGAAACATGCAATACTTAATGGATGAATGGCAAGGCTTGCTTAAATTCATCACTTTCCCTTTTGACAAAGGCAGCACCTGCTATACTCCAGTAGAAACAATTGTATGTATTTGCATCTAACCAAGATGAATATTGTGTGAGACCTGATGCCATACTTGTTATCTATAAATACAATTGTTAAGCAGATAAATGAAAATAATGTAAGAACATGTATTTTAACATAGTACTATACAAAACTTTAGTTTAAGAAGTGATTTTTAGGCAGTGTTTGATTTGATTTGGTGTTTTATGGCACAGCGACACAAGTAGATTATTTAGTGACAAGGCAATCTGAGTAATATGCTTTGCCCAAGGACATTCTATCATGGTAGCTTATCTGGTCAGATCAGGTAGTAGGATTTGCTGACCTCTAGGTCTTGAGTTGGGCATGCTATGATAGCTTACCTGGGCAGATCAGATGGTAGATTTGCAGACCTCAGTCTTGAGTTGGGCATGCTATGGTAGCTTACCTGTGCAGATCAGGTAGTAGGATTTGCAGACCATTTGGTCTTGAGTTGGGCATGTTATGGTAACTTTCCTGTGCAGATCAGGTGGTAGAATTTGCTGCCCTTTTGGTTATGAGTTGGGCATATTGTGGTAGCCTACCTGGGCAGATTAGATGGTAGGATTTGCAGACCCTTCAGTCTTGAGTTAGCTTACCTGGGCAGATCAGATGGTAGGATTTGCAGACCTTTTGGTCATGAGTTGGGCATGCAGTGACAGTTTAACGGGGCAGATCAGATGGTAGGATTTGCAGACCTTTTGGTCATGAGTTGGGCATGCTATGGTAGCTTACCTGGGCAGATTAGATGGTAGGATTTGCAGACCTTTTGGTCAGGAGTTGGGCATGCAATGAAAGCTTAACGGGGCACATCATATAGTAGGATTTGCAGACCTTTTGTCTTGAGTTGGGCATTCTGTGACAGCTTAAAGGGGCAGATCAGATGGTAGGATTTGCAGACCTTTTGGTCATGAGTTGGGCATGCAATGAAAGCATACCTGGGCAGATCAGATGGTAGGATTTGCAGACCTTTTGGTCATGAGTTGGGCAAGCAATGAAAGCTTAATGGGGCAGAGCAGATGGTAGGATTTGCAGACCTTTTGGTCATGAGTTGGGCATGCTTTGGTAGCTTACCTGGGCAGATCAGATGGTAGGATTTTCAGACCTTTTGGTCATGAGTTGGGCATGCAATGAAAGCTTAACGGGGCAGATCATTTGGTAGGATTTGCAGACCTTTTGGTCATGAGTTGGGCATGCTATGGTAGCTTACCTGGGCAGATCAGATGGTAGGATTTGCAGACCTTTTGGTCATGAGTTGAGCATGCTATGGTAGCTTACCTGGGCAGATTAGATGGTAGGATTTGCAGACCTTTTGGTCAGGAGTTGGGCATGCAATGAAAGCTTAACAGGGCACATCATATAGTAGGATTTGCAGACCTTTTGTCTTGAGTTGGGCATTCTATGACAGCTTAACGGGGCAGATCAGATGGTAGGATTTGCAGACCTTTTGGTCATGAGTTGGGCATGCAATGAAAGCTTAATGGGGCAGAGCAGATGGTAGGATTTGCAGACCTTTTGGTCATGAGTTGGGCGTACTATGGTAGCTTACCTGGGCAGATCAGATGGTAGGATTTGCAGACCTTTTGGTCATGAGTTGGGCATGCAATGAAAGCTTAACGAGGCAGATCATTGGTAGGATTTGCAGACCTGTTGGGCATGCAATGAAAGCTTAACGGGGCAGATCATTTGGTAGGATTTGCAGACCTTTTGGTCATGAGTTGGGCATGCTATGGTAGCTTACCTGGGCATATCAGATGATAGGATTTGCAGACCTTTCTGTCATGAGTTGGACATGCTATAGTAGCTTACCTGTGTTATCAGATGTTAAGATTTACGGACCTTTTGGTCATAAGTTGGGCATGTTATGGTAGCTTACCTGGGCAGATCAGAATGTAGAATTTGCATGCCTTTTGTTCATGAGTTGGGCATGCTATGGTAGCTTAGCTGGTTAGATCAGATGGTAGGATTTGCAGACGTTTCTGTCATGAGTTGGGCTTGGTAACCATTGTGCCACCACAGCGCCTGTTTTAATACACTGTATTGTTGACCTCATAGAAAATAGACTACAAAAGTTTAATGAAATGAGAGTAATAACTGTTTATTTTTAAAATGTGTTTTTGTACACTGGTTTGGTTGCATCTTATTCCACTTTATACTGCAGCTAGAGACAACAATTGGAACATCAAGAAGCATGAATTTGAAAGTATCCAGACAGCTAACCAAGAGAATGTAAGTCCACAAATGATTATCCTTTCGTGTCATTACCTACAGAACATATATGTATGTATCAGAAGATGTTAGCATTCTAATGATGTAACCATCCCATTGAATGTCTTAAAATTTGCTCTAATATTTTCTTTTTTCTCCCCATAAACATCTTTACACTATTGAATATCTTTTTGGACTTCAATACCAACTTGTCTGAAAGCCTTTACCAATTCTTAACTCAGATGGTAGGATGTTGTAACAACATACATTTTTACTTTCCTCAATATCACTGTCTGCCATCTTTTGGGTCCTCCTTCCATTGGGTCTGTACCATTTGCGACACACAAACAGTTACCATATGACCACTGTACCACATGCCACACTGAACCAGTTACCATATGACCATTAACTTAGTAGTGGTGTGTTGATTACTTACAGTATTGAAAAATTGGCTGGAAAAATCAAATGACCAATCATTTAGTTATGATTTTCCATAATCAAACATAAACAATTAAATTTTCTTTTTTTAACAGTTCAACATGTTTACAACAGAATCTTTACAAAAAAGTTAAATATGTTACTAATCACATTATTATGTTGTTAACCAATCAGAAATGATGTTTGATCAATTATGATGACCCAAGCGTTGCTCTTAAAATTGCTGCTGATTCCCAACACTCTTATTCTCAGCATAAATGTTTAACCAATCAGAAATGATGTTTGATCAATTATGATGACCCAAGCGTTGCTCTTAAAATTGCTGCTGATTCCCAACACTCTTATTCTCAGCATAAT
>JAECUM010020643.1:0-31402 GCA_016617855.1 Megalonaias nervosa | reverse complement strand
TACGTACATGATTGACGGAAAAAATATTGAATCAATTCAGAAAGGCGTTGACGTTGCCACGACAATATTGGGTCTAGCAAGATACAGCGACGATTATTCAAGATCAGTTGGTCCGTCAATGATGTTTATAAAAGATACTTCTGACCACGCTGATATTGGACAGTATAATATAAGACGACCAAGAAACTTCGCTGACGCTGATGTGTGGCCGGTGGTTCATGGTTCTAATCCAAATTTTAATCTAGGATTTACAACACGTCGAGCAATGCTGAAAGGTGGAAGTAGAAGATTTTCATGTGCGATTCCACTTTCACATATCTTTGGATTTTGCAGAAATGTCAGAAAAGTCATTTTCGGAGCTAAGCATACAGTTGTACTCGTACGAAAGGCTACAGACGATGATGCAATATGGCGATCCGCTGGTGATGCTGGTAAAGTAATTCTTACAAAGCTTTCATTGTGGATGCCGGTAATAACTCCAACAATACCCGAAGAAGAACGTTTACTATCTTTTATGAGTCAATGTGGTAAATCAGTGTTATCATGGTTGACAATGACCACAGATAGTATTCAAAGCACAATTAACGGTTTATTCACATGGCAGATAGCTTCTCAGCAAGGAATAGCAGCACCAAGACATATATTTATTGCATTACAAAATGCTGCACAAGTAAACTCACAAACACGAAGTATAATGATATTTGACAAACTTGGTGTTTCTGAGGTTTCACTGAGGATATCAAGAACCAGCTGAGGATATATTATAAAATTTTGATCAAAATCATGTAGCACGTGCATATCATCGATTAATGACATTCATGGGACGTGATCAAAATGTTGATTCTGGTCTACAAATATCACAACTGGATTTAACAACGTTGTATCCAATTTATTACTTTTCACTCGAACATTTAGATTTAACTAGACAATCAGTAGTTGATATACATTTTCGAGCTGGTGTGACAATAGGAGCTATTGCTAATTATAGGGCAATTGCTGTCATACTCTCAGATAAATCATGTTACTTGAAGGTGTTGGTGGACGAATGAGAGTTGTTGATGCTCCAGTAGAAAACATGTAATTAGATCGTTTATGATATTATAATGTCATATAATCACGTTAGTGTTACCCTGACTCCTGGTCAGATTAAAAGGCTACAATCAGCATCAAAAGATAACTGCGGAATAAAAATATCTCTAAAAAAAGAACAGATCGCAGGTGATCAAACTAAATTCTCTCTTACAGAACGTCAATTCAGAAACTTCAGTGAAGCCTAAAAATCAAATAAAGGTATAAAACTTAATCTTTCTGCGGGCGCCATCAAAGATATTGTTAAATCTGGCGGTATATTTCCACTTCTTGCGGCTATACCAGCATTAATTGCCGCTGCAGCCCCAGCTGTTGCAAAAGCAGCTGCATTAGGCGCTGTTAGAACCGCTGCTGGAATGGCATTAAAGAAAGCAACGAGTCAAGGAATTATACACGCAGAAAACGTAAAAAAAAGATCACGGGCAAAACAACACGGAAGACGTCTAAGAGCACCAAACGTGCCGCAGCCCGGCCGTCTAAGATTGCCAGGCCCAGTATACAGTCGCGGTCTAAGATTGCCAGGGACCCAATATAAATGGTACGGAAAGGGTCTAAGACTTCCCGGGACAGTTCATTGATTATGCCCGAGTGCAATTTTGATTTACTTGATGCTGCTAAAAAATTAAAAATAAAAAACTTAAGAGGTGTTTTTATGCGTGATCAATTACCAAAACAACCAAACAATATTGAAACTGGTATTATTAATCTCGATAAAAACTCTGGTCGTGGCACTCACTGGGTTGCATATGCAATTGATCCACGTGGAATAATTTATTTTGATTCGTATGGGTTGGCGCCACCAAAAGAATTTTTAAAATATGTTAGCAGCATGCAAAGTATTCCAATCTGGTATTCAACATTACCAACACAAAAATTAACTGATCCGCCAATATGTGGTCTTGAAGTACTCGCTGTACTTGATGCTATTTCGTCATCAACAACGCCACCTCATAAAGTCGTGCATGAATATACTACGTTGTCACATTTAAACAGACATTAGTAAATATAATGGTAGATATTTACGGAAGATCTTCTCGTGGTAAAGCTCATCAGCAAGGTGATTTATCTAAATATGCAACTCTTGACCAGCTCAGAAATGAAATCGATGATTTATTAAATTTTACAAGTGTGGATCAAAATGAAGTCGTTGTTTTTCAGGATAAACAAGGACGATTAAAAACAAGTAATATACAACTGCCAGATGTACTCATACGAATTCCTACTGCGGTTGTTAATAATATCGTTACTTTTACTGATCAAGGTAAAATACAAGATTCCGGTAAGTCAGTCAACGATTATATTAAGAAAGCTGGTGATTCATTCACGGGGCACATTATCATGAATCGAAATAAAATTATAGACCTTGGAAACCCAGCCGCAGATACGGACGCCGTAACAAAAAAATACGTCGACGATCAAGAATCTAAGTACGTATTATCCAACGGTGGTATAATGCGTGCATTTCTCAACATGAATAATAATGGTATTAATAATCTCAGAACACCAGAATCTGCTTTTGATGCTGCAACGAAAAAATACGTCGATGATAAGGAAATTCCTATAACAACTTCGTTAACAACAATCAACGATGGAATGACCACGCTCAAAACTGATTTTACTAATCAAGTACAACTGTTTCTGAATTTCCGTAGAAATATAAACAGAACCATTAATGAATTTTTTGGAAGTCCACCAACTGTTGACATAAAACTCTCCGACGTTAACACGAAACTCAATGATATTGTCAGTGGAATCCCTAATATTATTAGTAAAACTAATCTGATTAAAATTCCACACAAACAAATTAACAATATTGTGTACACAGTAGCATCAGGATCATCAACATGGACACCGCGCGATAACAGTCTCGAACATACCGCAGAAGTAACTGGGTTATACAGGCTGTCCATGTATGGTTTGGAAATTACTGCGGCCACTTCATCATCACCGAATGTACATTATAATCCTCTACTGGTGATGCTGAATAAGAACACTAAAGAAACATTTACGTTGACATCAACGGAAATGCCCCCGAGACGTTACTGGTGGTGTCTGGAATTCGTAGCCGAAACTGCTCAATTAATTACCTAATTAAAAGACAACGTCATTAAGTATAATGAATCAAACCCAAGGACCCCAGTCCCACATCGACTTTCAACGTCACAGGTACAATCAAATATGTAAATGTCAGATTGAATTAAAAAATATCATCGACGATTATATAGTAAATGTAAAAAAAATATCGCAGACGTATGGTTGTCATTGATATAATTGTTTACTCAGTTTCTGCTATTATTGCTGGAGCCGGATTATTATTATCAACAATAACAATGACAGCGCCTGCAGTTGTAACAATTGTCGTTTCAACTTCAACGACTATCGCAGGCATTCTCAGTATTATCGCTAAGAAGGTAGCTACATGTACAAATGATAAATTACACGAGTATATAATAAAATTACATACAGCAACAACAGCTTATTCTAAACTATCGTAATATATTTCGTCGTACCTCAGCGATGGTAAAATATCTGATGAGGAGTTCGCAACGATGATGAAAACCTACGATGAAGTATTTCTTGACAATAGCCAAGGCGAAAAAATGGAGAATTAAATTCCCGATTTAAAATAATAATGATAATAATAATGTCAACGTCCTTGACTGAGTCAAGAGAATTATTACAACAGATCGTCACTAATACAGCACCGTCAAAAACTACAATGATATAATTAAGTTCGACCAATCCTGAGTTTAACGTTAACTTTCCAACTGCAATTCCAGCAAAAGAAATAAACCTGATGGAACTCCTGACTGGCAAGTAGTTAGTATTCCAACGGGTAGCTATCAAATAGAACAGATCAATGATGAGTTTCAACGCAGAATTAAATCTATTACAGGAAAAGAATCAAAAATAGCAATTACTGCTTACGAACCAACATTTATCAGCAGCGATTGAAATAAATTCTCCTGATTATTCTGTAGATATTTATCAAAGTTCGATTAGATCAGTGTTAGGCTGGCCTGAAGTTGAACTAGTTTATAAAGGCCCACCAGAACCACAACGATCTGATTTCGTTACAGATAAAATTTTTTTATAAAACTCCCAGAATATAGAAAAACTTATCCATTTATAGAAAATCCAGCTCATTTTGGTTATACACATTATACTCATTTTATAAATTTCATTCAAGGTAAGAAAGGTTCAATATCAACAATTAACGATAAGAAATTAACTCAAAATCTAGTCCAATTAAATCTGAACATGAACGTGTACTTAATGATCTAAGAAATTTTTTTTCCAGCATCAACACTTTTTATGACGATGATTTAAAAAAAATCAAATAATTGAAACAATGCAACATTTGAATCAAGTTGCATCAGACTTAGAATATGCAAATAAGGCTATCATTGACAGAGAAAAAACATTAAATGCACTGGTAGATAGATTTTTTAATAATTATATAGTTAATGAAGACGGCCCAATTCAGCGTCTTAATTATAAACGTTTATTTAAAACCGTATTTCTTAAATTTTATGGAATTACAAAAGAACAGCTACCAACATTTGTAATTCTGGGATTTAACTCTAAAGAGCTAAAGAAAATGTTAATGATCTTATTGATGAACACTTTAAAAGAATATGTGATTCATGGAGAAAATTAATCCCGCCACCAACCATTCTTAAATATAATAATGATCCACACGGTGGAGGCCACCATATCTCACCTGGGATCGTTAATATAACATCAACAATCGCAGTCAATCTAGTATGTGACGTAATTGATGGCAGCTATCAAGTAGATCTTTCAAAGTCTAATCAGGCCCAGCAAGGATATATATTATATTCATTCAGCCCTCAAGCGCCCCCTGGGTGGTTAATTGTATCTGAGCCAATTAACCCCGTTTATCTACGTGTACATAATCCGCTATTATCAAGGATACATTTCAAACTTACTGACCAGGCTGGACACATTCTGGATTTAAGAAATGAAGAATTAAATATTAATCTGTATGTACGCTCATAGAGCGTTATCGTAGAACGTCTGAGTAAATTATAAAAATAAAAAAAAAATAATCTGATTTTGAAAAGATATATTATAACAGAATTTTTTTTTTTGCTAAATTTTTCATTTAGTCGTGCAAATACCCCATCAAATTATTAAATTTTGCTAGATTTCTTCAATTTGATGGGTTAAACAGTACTCAAAATCATTAAAATCTGAATAAATAATCAATTTTTACAATAATATGGTGACTGAAGCAATTGCATATAAAGCGAGATAACTGTCCTCTCTGCAGAGTAAATTAAGCAGTTATCTCCCCGTCGCTGCGTCAGTTCATACGACCACGGAAATATTTTGTTTTCTTTCATCAAAACGGTTAATTATTTAGCGATTTATTTGTTCTCTGTAAGCAACTAGCTGTCACTGGAGCAGTAATTTGTAATAGAAAAGGATATTCATGCACCTTTTGACTCTGATGACTTTAAATCACGTCGGCTTAATACAGGTGCGTAATTACAAATTCAGGTTATTTTTAGCTGGTTGTATATATGTATTTTAACCTAACAAACGAGAACTTATACAGAAAATCTAATATTTTATGAAGTGTGTTTGGAGATGAATTAAATCTACGTTACAGTTTTACAATAATTCAGTATATTGGTCGTACGTAATTTGCCTGCTTATAACCATGTAATTTATTAGATCTTTTAGGTAACAGGCTATATTGATCTGCATGTACACTTCAGCTTCCGGACTTACTGTGTAGAATTATTATTTATTCAAAAATAAAGTAAATCTACGCTACAGTTTTAAAATAATTCAGTATATTAGTCGTACGTAATTTGCCTGCTTATTCAGTGTTGGGTTAACTGTATAATAATTTTAAAACGTATATTTGTATGAATCGGAAAGTGGTGCAGTGTTATAGCGTTGGATTCTCGTACTCAAGGTCCGTGGTTCGATTCCCATGATCGACATATGTCAGTGGAGGCGATTTTGATGCCATTTATCTAAGATAATTGTGGGTCCGGAGAAATCCTCGAAATCCACAACAGATAAAATACACTCTCCCACCATGTCAACACGTGCACTCCCCGGGGTTGATTATGGGGGGGGGGAGTGTACAAAATCTGTTGGACGTAGATAAGACCCCCATATACCGTCCATTAGGATAAGTTTAGGATAAGTTTATGTGTTGTGCCGTCATAATCATATGTATATAACCATAATCATAATCATATGTATATAATCATAATCATAATCATAATCATCTTCAAAAAACAGACCCCCTCTGACACTCTGAACTTGCTAGAATGTCGTTTGGCAATCTAGGGGTTTACGTGGGGTTATGGGGACTATTATTTTCATTATTATTATAATCTGATTTAGAAACATTTATTATTATAATCTGATCTAGTAATATTTATTATTATTATTTTTATTTTAAAGAAATATTTATTATATAATGAACTAGAAAAACATTAATGATATTATTTCTGCTATTGAAAAATTAAAACATGACGGAATAAAGATATTTGATAATCTTAATCCTCAGAAAATTATATGTGATTTTGAATCATTACAACAACGAAAATTTGAAAATAAATACACATTATCATCCAATTATAGATTCATGAAATTAATTTATCAATCTATGTTAGAATCCTTGGCAATGGTAGACGACACACAGGTGAAACTATTTATACCTCTTGCACGTTCAATCGAAAAATAAGATCCGAATTGTCTCACGAGTACGAAAGAAAAAAGATTGTGAACAATCGTGTAATGCAATTGAGAAAGATTATGTTAGTTGATTCTGTCAAAAATGAAATAAGTGACACTGAGAGCAGCGAGAGTGAAGGTGGACCCTTGACTGTGGTGATGGCTAAACAAAACCCTTAGCAAAATTGACAGAGTCCAACTATACAGTAAAAAAATATTTATTTATTCTGTTTGATTTTTTTTAAGTTAAGAGGACAGAGTTATCTGACATATTCAAATATTATCCGCTGATCATATTTTATTGAAAATGCAGATTTGTATGTTTTATTTGCGACAAGTTGTACCGATTGTGGATGTATACAAAAATATTTGGCAGCTGCATTTATTGATGGAAAAGTTATTTCTTGGCCTGTTTCTGCATTTACGGCTTTAATAGCTCTCTTTCCAAATACTTTACACTTTCCTGTATTTCCACGTGCAGAATTCTGACTCTGTGTAATAGCTTGCAGGTTACATAAATGATTATTTTTTGGATTTCCATCAATATGATCAATTACAAGTCCATCTTTAATGACCCCATGAAAACATTCATAGATGAATCTATGTGAGAAATAATTTTTATTTCCACCGGTATTAAATACAAAATAACCAAATTTATCAACACTACCGACTGGTTTTTTCAATCGGCAGTTTCTGATCACACCATAACGAGATGCTTCATAATTTTTAATAATTGGATGCGCTACAAACTCATTTTGCTCCATTTATATAATAATATTATTTGTTTAAATCATTATTTTGAAAATCTAGCGAGATAATCTTCTGCGGTTTTTATAGGAGATTCGACATTTTTTAAATCATAATATCGTTTTAGTTCTCCGTATTTTTTACCACCGCATTTTACACATAACTGAGTTTTTCCTCTGACTCCAACACCACATTGCATACACGGTTTTGGTCCTACACTCCCATGTCTAACGCTTTGCATATGGTAGCCGCAGAATTCATTTACACATGCTTTGTTACAAGGAGAAGTATATCCGATCATAAGCCAATTACATCGATTCTTTGTTTGAATCATTATATATATATATATATATATATATATATATATATATATATATATATATATATATATATATATATATATATTAAAATTCAATTTAAATATACATCTGTCTTAATTATAATAATGGAGGAATTATCCGCAATTGAACCTTCCGCCGTCTCAGCGGGAGCTAGATTTGATCTTGACAGACTACCGAGATATAAATTTAGTTTTTCGATGCAAGATCTGGCTTTAACAAATGAGGATGTAACCAAACGTATCCGTGAAGCCAAAAAGGAATTTCGTGACGATGGTGCGGCTCATGTGTGGTCGACATTCAGGATCGGAAATGTTGTCGATACTATAATGAATGACAAACGAGGAAGAGAGATTATCAACCACCTTGATATTCAAAAATATTTTAATAGAATTTATTGTAAGGACAGACGACGACACTTGGATTATCCGTGACAAACATGATCCTGTACGCATGCAGTCAGGAAATAATATTGTTTTATTAAATAAAAATTCCAAACCAGGAATACTGACTGGTATTGACAAACCGTATTATGAACGATAGTATCCTGTGACTGCGGTTGTCTACGCAATATATCCGCTGAATAATAAACCTGACGTTAATGATCTCAAGACGATGAGACTGTCAGAGTCAAGAATAAATTGCGTAACAGAACGGGTTACAGAACACTTCACAAACGCGATACGTGGTAATGGTTTAACAGATTTATGACGTAAAAAAATAAATATGTGGGCAGAAGCAGTTAAAGATACTGGAGCGTCTATTAAAGATGTTGCTGAGCTGGGAAGGAAATTAAAATTTCCAATAACAGTAAAGACGTTAATTGGAGAGATTTTATATAAATCGAAATATGAATCAAGAGGAGCTTCGATTGATCATAACGCACACGCATGGACTTTGGCAGTAACAATATTTCCACGAGACAGAACAGTTAAATTTTATAATGGTCATATATTTGATTTTATCAGGAATATCAGTAAAAGTGACCCTGTGTCTGTTTGGTTATTTCAAAGTTCAGAATATGATTATCATGATCAGTTTGTACGGCCTAATGGTGATATTTATCGTACAGAATCTCTTCATGAAGAAATGAAAAATCTTGCATTAAAATATACTTCTGACGATGTCAAGGTTGGACAATTACTGAATAATTGTTTTACCGTTCCATCAGTTGCTGCTCACTTTGCTCAGGAGAAAAATTCATGGAAACCGACACGATTGGAATTGCTTGAAGATGTCCAGAAAAGTTGTATTGAATATGGGCACGGTGGATTATGGAATACTAAATACGATTATAGCGACGTTATCTCAGTTGATATGGTAGCATGTTATCCTGGAAGTTTTCTTGGATACGGAGAGTGTTCTGAATACTTTAAGAGATTTGGACATCCATCACACGAGATGACCAGAGTTGCGATAAACGGACCTTTACCAGATTTTGACTTAACCGGATTCGCCCGTATAGACTCATTCGGGTTACGGAAAATCTCCATCCGATTACTTATGCTTGGTTTGGAAGACATTTTTCAGAAAAATGTTGGGTTCCAATAGTACTATTACGATATATGCTTGATGCTGGAATTTTAATATCATTGAATGTAAATGAAGCAATTATGTCGCATCGTCCACAAAAACAAGTTTGGCTACCAGAACCTGACAAGTTCGATATAGAAAAAGATGTCAGGAGAGAATTTCCTGATCTTAACGAAGATGATATTGTTAAAATTACTAATAATATACGTAAATGCAGGAAAGAAAGCGATGAGAAACTTGCAAAAGATCTTGGTAGAAAGATAATCGGTAAATTTACACAAGGAGGATCATATGATCATAAACGACACTGTACAAGATTAATTATGGACGATGCTGAACTCTATTTTATAATCGCTGATACAATGGAAAAAACACATTTATAAGTCGAGGTAATGCTTATTTATCAGACGGAACCAAACTAGGTACAGTTGTGAGCTATATTGATGGCGACTCACCGCAGTTTACTCATTTAAGATCTTCGATGCTAGTGTACGTTTCGATAAATCTATTGTCGATGATAAATAGATTTCCTCGTTACGCTGTCAGAGTTGCTACGGATTCGTTTTATATAAATAAAAAATGTACGGATTTGTTAAAACCGCTACTCGGTAATGGTGAATGGGGATCATGGAGAATAAAACAAGAAAATATACTTAGTTATTCTGAATCAGCCGACATTGAAATTAAGGAAATGTATTAGAAAAATAATCAAATATCAGAATTGTCATATGCATCATCTGTATATGATCCTGTGGCTAGACATAAGACTGTTTATCTTAATGGATGTGGTGGTTCAGGTAAAACAACTCGTGCGATTAAATTATTCATGAACAACCATCCAGATATAATTGTTTTGACACCGACAAATAAACTCGCCCTAGAAATAAAAGAACGAGGAGTAAAATCATGTACATATCATAGTTTCTTCATATGGTGCGGAGACACATGGACTCCTGAGCAAATGGGTGAGAAATATATACCTAAGTATATTATCTGGGACGAGATAGGCACGGTATCGTTGGAAATATTAAAAATATTCCTTGAATGGTTATTGACTAAAAATACCGCTGTAATAATGTGTGGCGATCATGGTCAACCACCATCCTTTATTGGACAGTCTCCACATGAGTGGCTGAAAACATTTGTAGATTACTACGAAGAAATAACTGATGACCATAGAGCTATTGATGAATCGTTGAAAGAGTTTAAAAGGTTAATCAGAATGCAGCCAGATAAAATACAATGTGAGATAATGCGTAAAGTAATTCCAGAAACTACTATGAATGATTTTTTGAATTTATGGAGACCTGCTGATTTGATAGTCGCAAGTAGAAAGATAGTTTGTGATGAATTGCAAGAGAAATTATTTACGTTACATAAAGAAAAGTTTTCAAATCTACCTGTACCATTATGTTATCGCCCAGCAGATACTCGACGACAGATAATTGAAGTTGAAATTCCTGGTGGTGGAATACAAAATCTTGTGCTAAATGATATTGTTTTGGTTGCTGTTGATGTTGTTGAGAGCGCGTTGAGCATGGATAAATCTCCGTGGACGTTAGGATAAGCGATAACGATTCACTCGTCACAAGGATTAACTATTACTGATACAAATATTTGGATTGTCGATGATCGTATTGAGTGGTCAAATTTAGTTTATCTCGCAGTGTGTCGAGTCAGAAGAATATCTCAACTACACAGGGTTATCATGGATTGCGTAATAACCGAAGAAATCACTAACAACTTTGTCGTCATAAGGAAAAAATTAGCGAGCTATAAGCAATGTGACAAAAAAAATAATCGCGACTTTGATATGGATGCTGAATTTATTATAACACTAAAACAACGACAGAATAATCATTGTGCAAGTTTTAACGCAGTAATGTTGTGGCAGTATTCAAATAATAATCCAAGACAACTTACCATTGATAGAAGTAATAGTAGTCTTGGTCACACACGCGAAAATGTGATGCTAACGGATCTTGAATGTAATCGACGTAGGGGTGCAAGTTTACATAAGTGAAGGTGGTGATAATTGTGTGTCTTTAGGAATTATTTGTACTTGTTCACGTACAAATCCACGCTGAGGAGCAGTTGAATCTAGTCTGTAGATTGCAGGTCTACCAGTGGATCTTACCACGCTGGAAATTTTATGTGTGGTCACACTCCAGATAGGATGAGTTGCTCTTTTTTTTACCACCTTCAAGTTCACCAGGTTCATATGAATATCTTACAGTTACATTACCTAATACTGGTTGAGAGGAAGATTCACGTCGGCGTATTGGTATATTTTTTTTTTTTTGTGATCGCATTAGAAGGTTTCATGGAAGTTGCACGAGTAATTTCATTATTTAACGCAGCTATCACACTTGGTAACCTTGCAACCCATTCTCGAGATCTCTCCCCGGACTTAAAGTCAGTGGATATTTCCTTTGCATATTGATATCCAAATAACCGCTCAGCAGGTGTTCGATTAAATCGTTCAACGATTGCCTGATCACGATGAATTTCAGTGTGTCCTCGTCTGATTTTAACGTTATGTTTTTTCATCAACGATAATACCGCACCAAGAAATTCTTTGCCAGGATCAGCCTGTAATAGTTGTGGCCATCGCAAGGGTCCTCGTTAATAAATTCGTTCAAACACAGATGCAACTTCAGATGCTGTTTTTGTTGATAGTAGTTCTGCTTCTTTATATCTACTTGCAACGTCAACGACAGTCAGTGCGTATTTGTACGTGCGTGATTGACGTCCACCGGTTTTAATAGTATCATGTGAAAAAAACAAAATATCTGCTTGATGAACTTCATTGGGAGTACTGACATCAAAATGTGCATACTGAATTTTTTTAGGTGGTGGTAGATAAATTTGCCATATTGCCTGTCGTGCTAACCACGCTGCAGCAGCAGCACGTGAGACTTTTGCTACTTCAGCAAGTTTACTAATCGCTGTTCTGCCTCTCCAATATCCTCTTGGGCTATAATAAATAGATTCCATTATAATATTTATATAATTAATTACCCAGCCCCTAACATTATTTTACCTTTCATAGCAGTTTTTATTAGAAAACTAGCGAGTTTTTCTCTGAGAGATTTATTGGGTATAGAATTTAACGCATGAATCAATTTCACATCTGCGAGATGCCGTTGTTGTAAATCTTTACTTTTATACGCAACATCATGAACATGACACGCTTGATCAATCTTATTTATTGGATACTCTCCAAGTCGCGGTTGATCTTGATCATCAAGTCGGATATCAGGTCGAGTTCCTGGACCACAATAATTATATCCAGGAAGATGTTTCTCACCAGGGTATTTAGCCCATGGAGCTCCTGGTAATTTCCCTAATGAAGCAGCGATATCTCCACCTTTGACTGACAAGTCAAGAGGAATAAATTTATATTTTTTTGTGCCACATTTTACACATTT
The DNA here is from genome assembly GCA_016617855.1 of Megalonaias nervosa. Classification (NCBI taxonomy): domain Eukaryota; kingdom Metazoa; phylum Mollusca; class Bivalvia; order Unionida; family Unionidae; genus Megalonaias; species Megalonaias nervosa. Next base: position 18,540 of record JAECUM010020643.1, on the reverse strand, counting down.
GCCTGTAATTGCACGTCTTTTATTTTTTGTTATTATCGTTGTCAATCCACTGGTATGGGTTGGTGCTCTGCATCTAACACAATATATTAAATCCATATTATTTATTATATGGATATAATTGACTTCTCAGCGACACGAAAACAAAAACCAGTAAGGCACCATCCAGCACTACCAAATTCTATTAGAATGATTATAATAGGCCCATCTGGATCTGGTAAGACACAATTACTACTTAATCTGATAATGCGATGGCTAAAGTGGAATAAATTATATTTAGTAGCACCATCTGTAGATGATCAACGATGTTATGAAGTACTTAAAGATTTTAATAAAAATGCAAAATTATTGGACGAAGACGGAAACGATATTATTGATTTTATTACCGATATTGATGAAGCTCCATCTGTAGATGACCTCGATGGATTTATTAATAACCTCGTAGTATATGATGATGTGATGCTGGACAAACAATCAAATCCAGCTCGGATCTTTTCCAGAGGCAGACACAAAAATACTGACGTGATTTATGTTACTCAGCGATATACACAAATACCTAAAGTGATCGGAGACAACTGCAATATTTTAGTTGTGTTTAATGGAGTAGATAATTATACTTTACAAAATATTTATTATACTTGGTGTTCAGGGGATATGGACATGATTAAATTTAAAAGCTTCTTTTCAAAAGCACAAGCTGTTCCGTTCGGATTTATAACAATAAATTTACATGACCCAAGATCTAGGTATCGTATAGGTCTGGATAAAATCTTTGGTTAATTTACAGCAGCAGAGGAGGTGAATGACCAAAATTGAATGACCCGGCGAGTAAACGAAACACACCATAAAAGAAAAACAAAGAGTCGAAGATAAAGTAACGAGATAAGCTAACCCAATTAGAGAAATCTCATGGTCAGTTAGAGGTTTTGGTTTAACGTTATCGACATTATTTTCAACCTTCGTAGGAACCCTTATTTTTTAGACAAATGACAATTCAGACAAGTGGTCTGTTCACCTCCTCAGCTGCTCCACACATACCTCCCGATCCCGTACCTCACGATTTTTCGCAGAGAACTCCCGATTATTACATTATGTCTGTCAATTTTCATTTCTCAGAACACCCACCCCCATATATAAATAGATATATCGTATGCAATCCACAGATGATATATTCTGTTTTATCACTTGTGAATACTGTTCTGACCAAATAATTAATATCACACTACAAATTTGTTTCTTCATTAAAAAGAGTGTTAAGAATAAACATTATTCATGTAAATTTCAGATTTTTAAACCCCTACAACAGTACTGTAGTCGAAAAAAAAGTATAAAACAAATAAAATTGTCACCAATTAGTTTCAATCCCACGAATTATCACTGAATGCTGTGTAATTTTCTCTGCAAACAAAATCGCATCTCCATTTCCGCCAAAGAAACACGGCCAGTTAACACATGGTATTCCTCTACCGTATATGTAAACTTTAATTACCATGATTAAATTAAAAGAAGGAATAAAGCAAAATATACCACGCAGTACATGTGCCCCCAAACAACTAATTCTGAGTAAATATTTTATTTAGTAAATAGTGTTACATGCCCTAAGAGTTAAACCTAAGGAAATATGGTGGGATATAAAACGTGGAAGAAAAGTTGCCATATGTACGGTAACTTGTGACTGCAGATTTCAACTGTTATAATGAATTCCTAGGCATCGTAGATTACAATAAAATAAGGCATCGTATTTGCCAATCAATTGCTGGTGCTTATATACACACACACACTCTGTAGAACATGGTTTCTTTATGTATGTCCGAAGGGCAGTCCTTTTCACAAGATAAATACAGTGATAAGGATTAACTGTTAATTAGTCACACTGGCTTTGTTGTTTGTGTACTTAAGTCTAACCTTTAGCTATTTATGTAGTTCAGCCACAGCTGACCAGAATATGAAAAAGGGGGCTTGTCCTGGGGGAAAATATGGCGTTTCACAGGGAGAAGTGGCGCGTCCCACGGGCGCTCGCACATTGGGGGAAAGGGGGTGGGGGCAATAGTCGCCTTCCCCAATTTCACCTTTAAACATGTTTTGGTCGCTGACCACTACGTGTTCCCCCCCCCCCCGAAAAAAATAGTGTTTGCAGGCGAGTCCTTTGAGAATTTCACCTATATTGGACCTGGAAGATCAGTCAACATTTATTGAAACCGGCGCTTAAATAATGCCGCGTATAAAACTCCCCAGTTCAGGTCCAAATCTCACTATTTTATTTGCTATTCACCCTATTTGGCTTTTGAAAGGTTGACAGGTATGCCGGACTCTAATTTCCACAAGCCCAAAATTTCCTTTTTTTTTTAATATTGTCAACACAACGTTGCTATAGAGTATAGATACAATTCGAATATAAATTTAAAAAAATTAATTGCACTTACTTTTCCGATAACTGAAATGATCATGCTTTGCGTTCTTTATATGCAGTAAAATCCGACTTCAAAGAAACGTTGTTCACAAACTTGTAAAAATTTAATACATAGCGGCCTAAACATTCTCATTCAAGGCAATAATATGTAATTACTTTTGTAATTGTACACGCATCAATCATCTCTTTCATGTACCTACCTATGCAGAATAGCACAATGGGTTCACCCACTAAAACCTTCAACACATCTCACTAGCTATTGTCAGCCAGTTAATGTGAAACTTTGATTTTATTCCGGACATATTTTCCCTTTAATTGCCGCTATTTAAACTGCCGAAGAGATAGTTTTATATCAGTTCTAGTCATTACCGTTTATACATACTACACGTACTGGGCATAAGACTGGGTTTGTTTTTTGGGGAGGAGGGGGTCGGTGGAGTGAGTGGGTGTTGTATTTTTTTTTTTTTTTTTTTTTTTTTTTTTTTTGTGTTATTACGATTACTCAAAATTGTGTTTCCTCGAAACACGACTGTGTAAGGGTTTGGGAGTACAAACAGATCTCAATTTCACGTAGGACAGTGGTAATCTAATTTAGGTTATTGCATGTATTTCAACATCTTGAAAGTACATCTACTCATTTCATCACCGACCGCTCCGGTGGCCTAGTGGTTAGAGCGTCCGCCTCGGATGCGGGAGGTCGCGAGTTGGAAGCCCGGCCGGGTTACCAAAGGCTTTAAAAAATGGTACTAACAGCTGCCTCGCTTGGCGCTCAGCATTAAGAGGTTAGTGTTAGGACTGGTCGGCCTGGTGTCAGGATAATGTGCCTGGGTGGGACATCACGCCACATGTCTGCGGCATGATGCCCCAGTGTTAGACATCACTATAATCTGTCACACTGCATACATTCTAGCGATATGACTGAAAAATTGTTAAAGCTACGTTAAAAATCTAAATCACACACACACATTTCATCACTGCGATCAAAGTTTCCTCAGGCAACATTTTTTTTTTTCGAAAAGCCTGACAGGCACTTCACTTTGGATGCAGGATGGGCCCGAACTAAAATCAAGAGGGACCCCGGGCGTCGGGCTATACGAGCTTTTAAGCGCTGAATACAGTGAAGAATGTTGTAACTTAAAAACAATTCTGCAGAGTAAGACTAATCAAAATAATGAATTGTTTTCAACCTATCGAGTACTAGAAGGAAACCTTGAACTTTCAATACGACAACGTGGGTACATATATCATACAACTACGATTTTAATAATTGCCATAAATGTATAAATAATGGTGTATCTACGCCGACTTGACCATGAATATAATAACTCTTAGAAGATAGTAACCAGAATATTCTGAAATTATTTACCTATTAAATGCCGTTTTTGTTTGTGTCTTTTGTACTCCTGTAGTACAGAGTATTTTCTTGTAGCTCGAACTTCATTCATCATAATAACTTGCCAGAACCAGACAGTACCGTTAAAGTAATTTTTCATCTGCGCTTACTTTTACCGTTATTCTCATATTAATGACAAAAACATATGAAAGTGTTTATTTATACGAAACACGATATCTGTGAGATGTTGAGCCTGAAAATCTTCTGTGTAAGGCTACTGAACAGGCAATTATCAAAGTATAGTAATCTAACCTTAAGAGACAAATTGCAACGAGCATATATATTTTCTTTATTTCACATAGTGTCACTTAAGCGTACGTTATCGTGCAATATGACTTGATCATAAGTAACATACTGAGAAAAAGTTTATTTTGTCATTGAGGCTGAAACTACGTTTAAAATAGATGCCAAGCATTTCGGAATATTCAACGTTCCATTTTTTTAAACAAAAACTTCAAAATACTTTTCTTAAACATTATTCATCATTCTTAGAAGTAATAAACGTGTTTACAAGTAATTTCAAATTATATTCAGAATTACACATTTATTAAAATGGAGAGAGTAGCCATTGTTCTGAAATGAAAGAACGTATTCTCGACATTTTTTTTATTTTTTTGTTTCGTTTTATGTTATAAGACTTACGAAAAACACTGGACAGCATTGTTAGTTATTCCCTTTTTAAGCGCTCAATTTTACACTCAACTATAAAAACTGAAAGACATAGGAGACTCTTGCAACTAATTCTATACATGTTATTAAAAACTGATTCTTACTTTTTTGAGTCTTTATACATTTCTCCCTCGCTGCTACTTCAGATACGATATTTGATATCTTGCTAACGCGCGAGGCGAGAATAACCAATAGGAAAAGAGCGATAGCGGTATCCTATGGCACTGACATGCGCGAACCGCAATATGTGTATGCGCAGTGAGTTCACAAACACTGGCTGCAGAGTGGGAACGTGGAAATAGGCACACTAATGGCGGGAAATGGTTGATAACGTCGGTTTGTACTTTTGCTACTACCATCATCTCATGAATAAGAGTAATACTTTATCGGTGTGTACCTTGTGGCTACCAACTTTTGGTGTCCACAATGTAAAATGTGTCCATAACGAAGGTCTATACTTTGGATCGGTGTCCACAACGCAGTAAATCCGAGTGCACACACACACACACACTTCTGACATGTTTTTTTCATTCTTAGTTATAAGATCATATCCTGTTAGTTTGGAAAACAACTGGTCAGTGTGGCATGATGTTGTGAATAATGTTGCTTCATCATAAAGATTTCTCAGTGTTGGTTGGCCTTGTCTCCACTTAGAATAATATGAAAATTTTAATAAGGATCCTTTAGGCCATGGATGTCATTGCTCAAAGAAAATTTTCTTTAGCCCAGACTTTAGAGAAAAAAAATCAACAAAAACAAATTCCACAAGCCCTGACTTAAGTTTCCATGTGCACAAAATTGCAATTGCTGTATTTCAAATATGAAAAAATGAAAACAAACTCGTATTAATTGATTTGTGTGTTTATTCAAGTCTCAAAATATGGGATGTAAAGCAATGCTTTCTTCCAGGTCCCGAGGTCATCCATTGTTTAATTGCTTTATCAATGCCCTCCTTACTCATTAAACCAACAGTGTTGATGTTCATTAGCATCCGAAGTGTGTTTTGCTTTATACAGTTCTCTTGACACTTTTGATGTTGTTTATAGGTGTTCTTAATATGTTCAAACAGTGTTGCATTACACTAGTGTAAGCATGAGCAAGTGACAGCTCAGTTATTATTCATTAAACTTTAACTTGAAACATCTTGACCATTCCAGTGGCCTAGTGGTTAGAGCATCTGCCTTGGATGCGGGATGTTGTGGGTTTTGATCCCCAGCCAAGTCATACCAAAGACGTATAAAAATGGTACTAACAGCTGCCTCACTTGGCACTCAGCATTAAGAGGTTAGTGTTAGGACTGGTCGGCCTGGTGCTAGGATAATGTGACTGGGTGGGACATAATGCTACATATCCGCGGCATGATGCCCCAGTGCTAGACATCACTATAAACTGCCACACTGCAGACATCGTAGCTATATGACTGAAAAATTGTTAAAGCTACATTAAAAATCCAAATCACACACATACACACACATTGAAACATCTTGAACAACACAGTACCAATTAAACAAGACAAAAGAAAATGAAAATATTTATGTGTTTCTGCTGAAATAATTTTTGGGAAGGTTTTTCTTTTTGTTTTTTACCTCCACCAAAGAACAGCTGATGGTTTTTTTTTTTATCAAAGACTTGAAAGCCACCACAGACTGCATCTAATCCCTTTATAACTTACAATACCTCAACAATAAAAACTGTTCTTAATTTGGCCTAAACTCTCCAGATTACAACAAGAACATAATCAATTGACAGCTTGTTCTGTATACATGCTACACTGAATCCCATTAATTGAGTCATTATCATTGTGCCAGTCACAATGACTGCTGGAAGTATTTTGGTACCCTCTAGACTGGTCATGGCTGGTTTCTGTTATGCACATATGTATCCAGAATGGTACTTTGTCATACCTCTGGTAGAATCACATGTATGTTGAAGCCAAATGAGCACTAATTATAGGTAACCTAGGCAGTCTGTTCGCTATTCTTAGGACACATATTTCACTTTGTTCATAAAGTTTACAGCTTTCCGCAGAAGTATGATAAGTAGATGATCTTTAAACATAGGAACAAATATTAATAATTTGCTAGTCTTTCGACATCTTGAAAATAAATTTGTGCATTTCATCAGTGTGATCCAATTTTTCTCAGGCAAATTAGATATTTGTTTTTGGAAAGCTTGAGAGGCATTTCACTTAGAATACATGAGGGGCCCAATCTGGAATTAGAGAGGCCCCAGGTGCCAGGCTATCAGATTTTTTGAGCACTGGATGTGGTTTAATTTGTTATGTGATATGTTAGTGACTCAGTCTGAAATGATACCAAGCTAATAGAAAGCTTAACTAGACTCAGTACAAGCATTTGCATATTGCATCTCCATGTATACACCTTAACAAGGTAATCTTTTATCTGGTTGTTGACCTTGAGGACACTCTTGAGGCTACATTTCTGATCAGGTTTTGATGAGATTTGATATGTAAGCTCACCATATATTCCCTAATTAATGCCCCCAGGGGGCATTACATTTTCCAAATGGGGAGTGTTTATTAGAGCTCAACAATGAAAGCCGGAAGTTCTTCTTTTGATGTATTCTTATAATGACCATATGTACTTTTGGGACGCTTTCTGTAACTGAATTCAGTCATTGTAAATATCAGCACAGTTAAAATGATCAATTGATCAACACAGGTTTCCACTCAGCATGTGGTTGAAGTAGGACTGGTAAATCTTTGAACTTGCAACCAAGTTATTGCTTCATATGTTTAACACAACATGTGTGCATGTGACTTACCAGTCTTTGAACTTGCCCCCAAGCTATTGCTTCATGTTTAACACAACATGTGTGCATGTGGCCTTAGTAGTTTATACATCGATATATACATTGTAATAGTATGATTACAGAATGGTAACAATTCTTGGTAAGTTTTTCTGTTCTTAAAAAAGGGTAAGAGGTAGTAATTAGGGAATATATGGTATATGGTATTATCAAGATCATTTATGATTGGAGCCATGAGTGACATTCATTCATGTTAATGAAGTTATTTTGTATCTGGTTGTTGGAGTTTGTGAATATTCTGAAGGGCAAATTTTAATCAGATATGGTATGTTAGCTTATATCATGAAGATCTTGGATGAGTTCATTTGTGAGTGACAGTAATGCGTATTAATGAGGTGGTTTTGTGCATCTGATTGACTGAGCTTGTAAACACTCCACTGAGTCCATATTTCTGAACAAACTTTAATTATTCTATCTATATAATTTGTATAATCAGGATATTAGATGAGTTTAGTTGTGTGATACATTAATACATATTAACATGGTGACATTGCATCTGATAGGCAGAACTTGTGAACACCCTAAGACTCCTTATTTCTGATTAGATTTGGTATGTTGAATTATTTTTTGTAATACTTTGGAATGTCAGTGTCTAGTAACTTCATATCAAAACCATGTGTACAGAGAATGAACAATTATAGTGATTTAATAGAAAGCAAGGATTTGGACTACATTGGATAATTAAAACTGAAAAGTTAACAATTAAAATAAAAAGAAACATTTGAAGTTGATAATAATTTGATAATTTATATTCACAAGAGAGTTTGTTAAATATCGATGAATTATTACAATCTTTTGATTTAAGAGATTTTAACTAAGAAAAATTATCTGTTGGCATTTACTAATAATGCAGTTTATTTTATGCTGGTTGATGAATTAGTGGATTTACCAAGAAAAATAAGTTTGACAATTTACTAGAGTGAGTTACTAGTTTTATCATTTCACTCAAGAACTCTCTTCATTCAACATTGAATACATTATGACCAAAAGATTCTATGTACTGTGTTGTCATTTGTTTGGTGCAATGGTAGAATGTTGACCTGTCATGCAAAACAACTGCATTTGAATCCCACATTAACTTTATTTCTTTTTACAATTTTCTTTACAAGTACTGTATGTGCTTTTTATACCTTAATTTAGGACTAAGAATTATGTTAATGTTCATATTTTTCTCTGTGAATGTTCACAAGACACAGCAGAACATAAATAGTAACTCCCGATTCACCATACAAAATCTGTGTCTTCTATCAGTTTTACCTAGCCAACATGTTTGAGCAATAAATAAAAGAACATTCCAAATGAATAACGGATATATAGCATCTCATGGGTGAAAAACTTGTTCTTAACAAGCAAATATCCTTTATGTAACCTCTATGCAGAACATTCAAAAGCATTTCAGATGTACACAGAAAAATGTGTCTGAGTATGAAATTAAAATTTAATTATGTACAATGAAAATGTTTGTGCAAAATCCATGTTCAACTTAAATTTATTTGCAGAGGATGTTTGCAATGATCTTGACCACACTTAAAATTCTTGAATATTTTGAAGCGAATTTGATACATTGGTTCCTGTTACTATCTCAAAACTTTTAAAATGGTATTCCTAATTATTCTTCCACTAACAACTAATTTATCCTGCAACAAACTTAACTTTTATTCAGGAAAGTCATAGATTCAGCTAATACATTTTACTTTTGTTTAGTGAGAACTCTAAGCCATTCTGTTTTTTCTTACTCTCCGTTCATTTTTCTTTGTTTTTCTTCTCCATCATCTTCTTATTTTTTCCCATTTTATGCTTAACAATTTTTCCAGTATTGTGGTATGGTTTTTTTGTCATTTGTATGGTATTGTTATTGTTACACACTTAATGTCACCTCATATAGCTATATTTCTGTGTGTAAAAATACTTGTAAGGGAGATAACTCTTGATAAGATAGGGAAATTTATGGTCCAATCCCATTGCTCTTCTGTATATATATAAGGCAGTAAAAATGAAATATGTTTGATTAAATACAATTTTACAGTTGCTTTAAATGAAGTGCCTAAAAGGTTTGTTGTTTATATGTTATTGCATGTATTATGCATTATTTTAAAGCATTTCATGTTCAGTGGTTTTCTCCTGAAAGACTTCAAATACTAAGAGGGGCCCCGAGTGGCCGAGTGGTCTAAAGCGCTGTCCGTTACGGATCACTGCCATCTCACCTCTGTCTGCGTTGGTTCGAGTCTAAGATTCGGCGAATGTGGATATGTGAGAAAGCTTGCCAGTAGCTTCTCGTGGGTCGGTGGTTCTTTCCGGGGATTTCCCGGTTTCTTCCTCCACCATTAATACTGGCCGCCATGTATAGCCTATCGTGTGCTGAAAAATGGCGTTAAGCCCCACAACAACAACAACAACAACAAATACTAAGAGAAATGAAACCCATGACCTATAAAAAAAATCAAGAGCAATTCATTTGTCAATCCAGGCTGATGATATGGTGGGACTCAATCTTTCTGGTCCTGAGTTCAACACCTTAACCACTGAGCCACCGGAGCTGTCTTGGGTATGGATTCCAATAGTTTGTAAGTTTTGACTCCAGGGGTTAAGGGCAGACCTAGGAATGGACCCATCCTGACTGCACATATTAACTCCCCTTGTAATGCCAAGTATGTTTATACATTTTAATGGTGGGGATTTGAATTGATTCTGAATTATGAATAGTAGGACCCCATGGGATAAGTACAGACTTGTTTTTTTGTGCTGATAAAGTTTTATATATATATATATATATATATATATATATATATGTCTCTGTGTGTGTATAAATCAGTCCATATACCAGTTCACATACGGAAATAAATTCAACTGTATTATTTCAAGTTCTTTTTCACATCTTCATCATGGTTGCTTTCTTGAATATAGCTGACATTTTAATATATACAGTGAAATCCCTCAAAAAAGAAGACCCTTGGGACCCAGATTTTTTTTCAGTTTTGAGAAGTTTTCAGTTTGCTGAGGTCTTTGCAGGTGTGAAAAAAAAGTCTCTTTTCTGAGTGTTTATGTGACGAGAGACAGAAAATGCTATTATGATAGTATCAGTATCTGTGTGTTTAAAAGTGCAGAAAATTAATAAAGCTGTTATTTTTTGTATTTTTTATTTTAAAACATGCATTTAATGAAGAATTAGCTGAACTATACATGTTCATACTGAAAATTGTATCCTGTCACAAGTTGCTCCATATAGAAGAAATATGAGAGGAATGAGATACAGTACTTTTATAACTTGACTGTAAGTCCATTGGAATTATGAATGATACTCCACAGTGTTTAAATACTCCATGTAATTCATAATTTTCATAAGAAGTCATGGAGCATTGTCTGTTGTTTCTTACATCATTCTTTAACTAATGTGGCTTGTGTTAATGACTCCATTTCTTGTGCCATAGCCAAATAAAGGTCATCATTAGCGATCACGAAGCTTTTTAATCACTTTATAAGCTCTAAAATTTCAGGGTATGTCATGTAACTGTCAGGTGGCTCAGAACATGCATTCTCATCATACTCCTCACTTTCTTCATCTGCCTGATTGCTTTTACAAAACCACGTTGCAAGTTCAAAGTCATGTGACTCAGACATAGATCAGGTTTATGTGATGTGGCATTGACCAAGAACATAATGATTTGTCTCTCCTGCCAACTCATTGGTTTGTTTACATTATTTATCCATTTAGTGAATATCATGTGTAGTCATTCATGATTTACTGTTAGCTACACAATGTCACTGGCAAATTTTAGCATTAAAAGTTCTTCAAGTAGTGGGGTTTCTTGGCCTTGTCAATTACAAGTGGTTTCAATTTCTGACCTTTATGCACTGCATGCAAAATATGTCACTGTTTTGAGTGCAGACCAGTGACAGTTATGGCTACTTAAATACATGTATGTATTGATTTTTCTAAATTTAAAATGATTTGTATGAATCTGACTTTTAGAATACTGCTTTGTTGGTCTCCGTCAGCAAAGCATCAAAAGCGAGGCCACATGCTTGGTTAATAAAGCCCTGATATTTAATTTAAAATACAAGCAATGTTCTTTGATCATATAAACAAATGAATAGCGTCAGTCACAATAAGATAATCAAAAGATAAGCATAGTCTTTCTTAAATGGCTTACCTACAAGCATTTCGTGGTGTCCCAAGTGGCCGAGTGGTCTAAAGCGCTCACCATTACGGATCACTGCCATCTCACCTCTGTCTGCATGGGTTCGAGTCTCGGGTTTGGCCAATGTGGGTTTGTGAGAAAGCTTGCCAGTAGCTTCTCGTGGGTCGGTGGTTCTTTCTAAGGGTTTTCCCAGGTTCTTTCTCCACCATTTATACTGGCCGCCATGTATAGCCTATATTGTGCTGAAAAATGGCCTTAAAACCTTACAACAACAACAACAAGTATTTCATTTGAAATTAGCATTAAAAACTGGTTCATTTATATGGTGAAAAGACTTCGTATTAGCCTATTGCCAGCCCTGTTATGAGTCAACATGCTTGTCAAGTTTTGTTTTAACCATGCATGCCCTCAGGACATTTTCTGGGTCCTCTTTTATAAATCAGACTACTACAGTACTGTACCTGTTAACGATAATTAATCTGTTCCATCATGTGTCAGGAATTTAGTAGCTAAAATATGTTTCCAAGTTTGAACTGTGTTTTGGATTTATTGGGCATTTTAAGAGTAAAATTTCAATTTGTGATCAAAATTTGTTTTAGTATTCAGAGTTGAGCAGTTTCTTTTTACTAGGGAAAAAAAATGATGATATCAAGAAAGAAAAAAATTTGGGCAAGAAAAATTGCTCAGTTTTGAGGGGATTCTGGTATACAAAGGTTTCAGTTAATAAGTAGGCATAGCAGTCAAGTGCACCAAACTCTCTTTCCCCCTCAATATTTTTAATTCATGATTTAATAATAATAATAATAATAATAATAATAATAGTAATTCATTTGTAGAGGGTAACTCATTTAGTCAATGACTGTTCTCCCTTGAAGCCCTTTTAAGAAGAAAGTATAACAATGTACATCATACAAAAAAATTGTTATAGTTGTTCCTTATTTTAACATGTCAGTAGTGTTATAAATACTAAATTCTATTATAACCTACTAGTAACACATACCTACTTATGATAACTCTTCTTAAATACTGTAATAGTTTCTGCAGATTTTACATGCAGCAGAAGTTTGTTCTAACTTTATAAGAGTTATTTCCTTTTTTTCAGGTGGAGGAAGACGCAGGAATAAGGATAGGCCTGAAAATGGAGCATCAACCCTTGGACGGACAAATACAATGTATAATACCCCTTCCACTGGTTATGGCGGGTTTGCCTATACCACAACCACTGGGAATAGGGCACAGTTCTATCTTAATCAAATTCCTTATGTTGGTGCACACAACTCCCAGCCTGCAGAGTATGTTGAGTGGTTAACGAGGTACATCGCCACCACTACAAGTCTGAGGGATGCCACCCATCCACTTAGCCTCATTGTCACTGTATGTCTGATCACAAAAATTGAACTCCTGCTCAGCTTTAGAGAAAGAATAAAACATACATTGGCACTCCAGCCTTGTTGATACAGCTTTGGTTTACCACACTTTTGGTGTACCAAAATGTCATGAATGTGAAGTGAAACAATTTATTGAAACTCATTTAGCCAGTGATCTGGCACTGTATTCTAGAAGCTTTGTGAGCAGAAAATTCCAGCTTAAACTGAGAACTTTGATGCTTTGTAACTTTGATTCGATTGAAATTTTGCATAAAAAGGTATGGGATCTTATTGGATCTAGCTCTTCTACTGCTGCACTGACTTTCAGTTAACATATCATCATATGTCAGTCAGAGCCTAATGTGTACCGATACATATCAACTGTGGATCAGTACTGTCACTGGCTTCATGTGATTGACAGGTGCACTGCAAGTTTGTTGAACATTCAGACCTAAAGTCCATCAACTCACTGATAGCAACTATATACAATATTCAGATTCAAATCATCATAACTTCGACATTTTTCAATATTTTATTAAATATTTTAAGTATACACTAAAATACTAACACCAATATACTTGGGGTAGGTGGCAATATAAAATACTCTGATTTTATATGATGTGTTATGCTACCAATTAGGTATGGTTACCAGTGGCTATAGGTCAATTACATTGGTATACCTTCAAGCATCAGTTATGATTTTGGATTTTTGAGCTTGAGATTGAGGTATTTGTTCAGAATGTTTCAAGAATACAAGGCTTAATTATTTGATGTTTTCTTTTGTTGAATTCATGACATTAGACTCTTTACTTTACAATATCAGTTCGAGTTTGGATATTTACATCATTAAGCTACTGCTATTGGTACATAGGTGATTCTGTAAAATTCAAAGATTTAGCTTTCCTCGAAGCTATTACAATTTAAATTCAGAAATTTGAGTTTTTGAGTTCAGATTTTGTGTCCAAGATGTTTCATGACCATGTGGCTTGGTTGTGGTTTGAATGTGTGATAGGAATTAACAGACTTAACAAAAATTTGAGAGAGTTTTCATTTAAATAATTTTGCATGGATTGTTTTCTTTTAAAATTCAATTTTTGTCATCAATTTTTTATTACTGAACTTATACATAATCTAATAGATACTAAATTTTTCACACTAATTGGATAGTTTTATTAACTGGAATGAAATTATATTGTCAAAATTGTCAAGGATTGGTACTAGATTACAACTGTTAGCTTTAATCAGTAATTTTGAAATTGAAAATCGCTATAAATATATTTTTCTTATTATCTTGAAAGTCTCCTTCATAACTGTTCCCCAGGAGTAGAAATTATAGACAACAAATACTTTGGCATGCTGAATACACTAGTGCTGGGTTGGTGGTTCGAACAAACTCCATCTGCTTTCAAAAATCGAACTGTTATTTTTTTCAAGTAAAAACAATGAATCTATTGCTAATCCATAAACCAACAAATTCCAAAGGCATTTTGAACTCTGCCCCACCAAAAGATCCATCCCAATGAATTATGTTGAAATAACTGCATCTATCTGAATTTATTCTCAAGATTTGTGGCACAGTAGGAATTTTTTTGTCTGTTCAGCTTGGCAGATATTCTTACCTAATTGATTTGAAATTAAATGTGAAAGTAACATCATTAAAGTGTGAAATTTAGTATTTTGAAATATATGCCTAATTATGTGTAACATTCAGTTGAATGAATTAGCAATTGATTTTAGTCACATTTCTTTTTAGCTAAACATTTTTCTAAATAGTAGGACAACAGAATTTGCTAAAGTATTGTTCTTGATAAATTGTAATAGAATGCAATTAGTAAATTATGAAATCTTGTACATTGCAAAATGGACTGGATTCATAAAATCTTTCAATTTCTTTATGTAATAATTTACCTTTTATCCTTTTCCAGTGCTTTTTATATGAATAGAAAAAAATACTTTGAAACTTAATAATATCAAAAACATATTTTGTAGGTATTAGTGTATTGAATTTTAATTGAATTGAATTATCCTAGATCCCTCAGGCATGTTAGCAGGTGTTTCACCCATATCTTTGCTTTCTGCTTGTTTTTATCTATTCCTCACTGTGTGCATTCCATGTAATCAAAAGCAGTACAAGTTGATTATGACTTGACCTTTTTACATACCAGATGATGAGTTGCCATATCATGAGCAGTCTTTCTTGTAAAATACATTAGGAAAGTAATAGGGATGATTGGATTTTATATGCAGTGTATTATTGGATTTTGGCAGTCCAGGGCTAACTTTTAGGAGTATGGAAGTTCCGGGCTAACTTTATGAAAAGGTCTTGTATATCAAAACTTTAGACTAATGTTAGACCATTGGGAATCCAGGATACAAAACTGGAGGCTTGGGAAGTAGAGTTTAGAGGGCTCTCATTTTGAGTCTTTTGAACACAGTATTTTTGAGTAATTTCATAAAATTCTTCAGTTTGGACAAGTCTATTTATTCCACAAAGATGTAAAGGTTCCTAGTTTACCTTATGCTTTATTTCTTTTCATCAGTGCAGGACACTTCAGAATTATCCAACAAGTTTTGCACAACAATTCTCCGCTGCTGTATAAATTTGCTACTGAAAATTGATATTCCACAAAAGTTTTAGGAGACGTTAAATATTGCATGATTTAATTTTGTTTGAGACCTATTCTGTTTGTATCCTCTGCATTCATCTTGCTTAATTTTCAGTGTGTATTTGTCCTTTGTCACCAACATCTGCTTGTTAATAATCTTAACTTTTCATTTGTAAACTCAAGCTTTAACAAATTTACTTCACATAACACTCAGTCTCCACTCTCAGAAGCTTGTCACAGAGGTAGGGAGGAGCTTGATATTTGCCTTGGTACAGTCAGTGTACTATTGTTATTGTGGTTTTTTGCACCTCTGGACATCAGGAAGGGTATGACTTGTTTGCATTTGTACTTCTGGTACAGTAAATCCTGTATAGATTTGAACATAAATATTTTCATTGTTATAATTTGGCAAATTATCCATTATTAATAACTTTGATGATCAAATTCTTTAATATACTAGAGTGAAATGATCACATAATAATCACTGAGATAAAAAAAAATCTTTCAAAAAAAAATTAGTTGATCTATATATGTCTCTGCTTCCCAATTGAATAACTAAATAAATGCTGAGATGAAAGTCTATAAAAGCAAACTCATTTCAAATGAAAAGACTTGGAAAAGCAACAGATATTGACCGTATTTTATGATGAAGTCATGCAGAACCAAGAAAACCAGAAATGTATCATGCTGCACTACTTCAAGGTTACATAACCTGAATGCTTTGAAACATTTAGATTTCACAGTGCAAGATAATTTTTAAAAAATGTATGGAAAGTTGTTAAAAAAAACCATGTTGTGATTCGCCAGTATTATAAAAGACTAGTTCTTTTGTATGTGTCAGAATTATGTTGTTGTTGTTGTGTTGTTGTAGGGTTTAATGCCATTTCTCAGCACAATATAGGCTATACATGGCGGCCAGTATAAATGGTGGAGAAAGAACCTGGAAAAACCCCACTGACCCACAAGAAGCTACTGGCAAGCTTTCTCACATACCCACCTTGGCTGAACCAGAGACTTGAACCCACGCAGACATAGGTGAGATGGCAGTGATCCGTAACGGTGAGCGCTTGAGACCACATGGCCACTCGGGGGCCCCCAGAATTATGTATGTATGTATGTATGTATGTATGTATGTATGTATGCATGCATGCATGTGTGTATGAATTTGATTAAATCAAGATCTCCAGTGTAACTCACTATGTAAGTAGGTCTTGGATTTAATCAGATTGGAGAGCAAGTTGATTCATGTAATTAAAATGATGATGCTTGGACACCCACTTAAACAGAGATGTTTCCATTTAGTGTTGCCGCCAGAGAGCTCTGGATCAGATTGGATGATTTCTATTATCTGATATTGAACACAGTTTATGTCAGATTGGTTACTGTGTTTAGATGCTGGGGTCTCCTTTTTATTTAAGATATCTCTAAGGTGTTCTTTAATTGTCACTTAGAATTCCCTTTTAGTCTTCCCTATGTATCAATGGCTGCAAAAGTAGCAGGTTAGTTGTTGTTGTTGTTGTTGTTGTGGGGCTTAACGCCATTTTTCAGCACATGATAGGCTATACATGGCGGCCAGTATTAAATGGTGGAGGAAGAAACCGGGAAATCCCCGGAAAGAACCACCGACCCATGACAGCAGGTTAGTAAGAAAATGACATACAAGTGACTTCTTAACTTAGAATTATATATGAGGGTTGTAAATGTGCTTTTAAATATTTTCAATTTATCCATTTTCATGCAAAAGGTGCTATTGATGGTCTCACAATCTAGTACTTTGTGAATGATTTACCAGTAAAACCTAGGTGTTTACTAGAAATGGAACTCTCGTTAAATATTGCTTCATATAAAACCAATTTTCTATGCAAAATGGGTGGATTTTGGAATGTATCTGTCAGAGTCAGGTTGACAATATGCCATAGAGATCTGATTGCCTGTTGGAGAAAATAATTTTCTTTGTCATGTGTAAAGATGGTTGGTTTTACACTACTCTGTTTATTAACCATATGAGTGTTATTAAGTACTCAAGTTTTTTTTTTATGGCAGGTTTAATTAAAGCTTCAGTTAAAGTTTGAGGAAGATAGCTTCTTTTGTCATAAAATTGGATGAGATTAGATGTGTTTCTCAAAGTCCAACTGTTTAGTGCATATATATATTTAAAATTTTTAATAATTGACTGTACAGACCTGATTTCTTGCACTGGAAGGAGTGGTAGGAATCATAAATGTAGATAACAATGAACAGTGTTTTTATGTAGGTTTATATCTGTTTAAATGGGAGTCAAATCTTTATTGTTATTTATTATATTTCCTCAAATGAGAACTCAGATGTTTAGGCCCCATTGCCCTTTTCAGACAAAACTGCTTCCACAGAAAACATGTCAAAATAAACAACTTCGCCTTAGCACATAATATCAATAACATACCGTATTTACTGCATGTTTTTGGACGGCAAAAAATAATTACTTTTTTTGTTGTCCAAATACATATTAAATTCTTTAATTAAGTGTCCGAAAAACAAACAGGAAGATAAATTTGTGCCCCCCCCGGTCCGTAACAAAGTTACCATTAGCTCACATGACGACGTGCTGCCATGAAGTGAAACAAGTATTTTGTCTAACACCACGGAAAGGATAATGAATGAAAAACAGGCATTACTTGCCTATTTTGTCTTTTGATACATGTCCATCCACCAGAAAACGCAGCCATACATGTATTAGAGCCACGATTGTGTGCGTAATTTCCAAAAGAACCGCCATATCAGTAATCTTGCAATCCAGTTTAACCCTCTGCTAATCAGTGATCATTAAAATCTACCTTACAAACACATGCAAGCTTTATTTCTGTGTAATTAAGATACTAATACAAACTAAACAAATTGATTTTGGAATTATAATTCTGAAGATATTTATGACAGAAACATTTTAGTATTGAGAGTTTAAATATCGGTACATGTATGATGGCTAATCTTAGAGGCTCCATATGGGGTGAGTGTTGTGCGCATGCCTAAGAAGGGTGAAAATAACAAGCAAGTTGCAATATACGAGTCTTTTTTTTTTTTTTTTCTTTTTTTTTCCCACCCAGCCAAGGGTAGCTTCAAATTGAGCAGAGCTTGCCGACTCGAAACAATCGAA